>JALPCB010000090.1:0-71425 GCA_026538395.1 Cryptococcus sp. GC_Crypt_3
GCCATCGGTGAGGGAAGTGGACGAAGCGTTGGGTGATTCATGCAGGAACATGCCTGGCAAGGGAAGTGGGGGAGCGATCTGAGTCGCAGTCATGGTGAGACTGTGATGGGGATGGTGTCGTCGCACAGACGGCGCTCGAGGCGATTCCGATGGTGGTGTTCGGCCGCTGCTTGGGCTGCGGGCGGGTTGCTGTTTGACGGACGGCGTACGGCGCTTCCAAGCTGGCGGAGGGGATTCGGGATCGCCCGAGAGTTGGCGATGTAAATCGTTGACGGTGTTGACGGGTGATGTGGGACCGTTGGAATTGCTTCGACTGCGAACGGTGTATCCACGGGATAAAGTGTGCTCGTAAGGGTTGATGTCGGTCTCGTTTGGTGAGGGGGATTGGTTCTGTTGGCCGGGGGGTTGGTCAGCGTGGGGGCCAGGAGTGGGTTTGAAGCAGGCTGTAGAGGCGAGGTCTAACCAGTGAGATGGATGGGAGTAGGGTGCGTCAAGCGGGTATGGGACAACGATGCAGTGCGTAGAGGAGAAAACAGAAGGACAAAGGGGTTTTCGATGAATTTCGATGTGCTGTACAGCGCGGTCGTTGCCAACGGTCTTTGAAACGGGCAACAAGCAATTGCTGCGGAGATGATATTGAGATCAAGAAAAGGGGGGATACCGGCGGTCGGATAAACAGGTGTTGATGGCAGAACGCCATCTCGGGTGGGAATGGTGATCAAGGACGGGTCCGAGCAATGTTGAGCAAGGGTACCCCGTGCTTCCTTCCGCAGCACGATTAAACGTCATAACAAATGATTCTCAGGGGGGACAACACCTGCCAAGCATCGATAACGACGACGACGAAACGACGACTCACCTCTTCGAAGGGTTGGAGCTGTGTAGCAAACACGGATGCCATGTTGAGGGATGTTGTGATAGGGTATGGGTGTGCAGTACACTAGTAGTGGGCTGGTATGCGCGGTTGTCCTTTTCAACGGTCCAGCGGTCTATGCGATGATGTGTTGTATGCAAGCGAGTGGGTAGTAGCGCAGCGACCCTCAACCAGGGATTAGAGGTGGAGGGGAGGTTTTGCGCCAAGCGAGAGTAGAGTGCGTTGCGATGCGTGCGATGCTATGCGAGTCTCGGGTCGGCGAGTGTACTGTCTGTGGTTGTTGAGCGAAGTGATAGCGACGATACAAGCGATAGCAACAGGTCGAACGAGAGAGTGCAGGGTAAAGCGGGTGGTGACGATATTTCGTTAGTCGCCCTTGGCACTGCGAGCAATTAGAGCGTGATTGCCGTTGGGTATGTACGTTCCACAAGCGGTGCAAGCTGTTTCTGCGAGCGGTGAGCTCCGTTGGAGAAGAGTGTGGGTGAATGTGTGCGAGTGTTGAGAGGAATGGCAAGAATTGCTCAAACTGTAACTGTATCTGCTACAAGCGTTGTCGCTATTCGAGTATCAGTGAATTTGTTATGCAAAAGTGTGAGCGTGAATAGCAGATCAAGTTTGTATGCATGCCGCACGCCATTATGCCATACAATTCTGATTTACTGTTTCCGTAACATCGAGGGTGAGGGCGCGGTCTAATGCGCATACACTACTCTTTAAGGGCTGGTTCCGGAAGGACGACAGGGTGGAGGTGTGTTCTGACGTCAAAGCCAGACATCTGAGACCTGCACAAGTGTCTCTTTGTTTGCATTGTCACCCCGTTCCTATCAATGTCGCTACCCGCGATATGGTGCTGGCAGGATGGCGGGGAGGACCTACTCGATCAAGGAACAGAGGTTCGAGGTGAAAAATTCACTTGCGCAGTCGCTCTCTCCGTCCGAGTTTGGCTACAATGCATCAAAATACACCACAACACACACATCGTCTATTACCCCTTGCGGCATATTCGCGCGGTAGCATTCAGCCACCATCCCATATCCGAGTCGCCGTCATGATAGATACCAGCTCAACGGGGATTCCGTCGTGCCAGGTATGCGTAGCTCCCCTCGGCTCCGCGCAAGGATCTCTCTTTATGCATGACACTGACTACGCTACATATGCGCCGCAGTCGCAGACCTCGTGTCTACGGCTGTCTCGCGTCTTCGGCCGACACCCTTCATCTCGCAGCGTACACGAGCCGTCACATGAGCTCCGCGCGACCCGGCGGCCTCACGGGGCAGGAGGGGAGTCCCGAGAGTGGCTCGGGATCCTCTGCATGCTAGTCTCAAGCATGACCACTGCTGCCTTCGCGTAGCAAACGAGAATCAACCCCAATTTCTCCCTTGCTGCTGCTCCCTGCTGCTCAAGCACACAACCTGCCTCCATTGTATCATTGAGCAGTGATGCCAATACTTCCGCAATGGCAATCACAAAGAGCAGCTACGAGACGATGAACCGCCACAGTAACAGGACGATGCCTGAGAACAAAGGGATCGAAATAGGCGCGCGAAGGGCTATCACTCATTCGTTCCTGCTAATATATCAGGATGGTGCCTGGTTTTGATATCGCTGATTGTCTTTAGACGCGTCTCTGTCCACCTCAACCAATTTCGCGCGCAATCACATTGCTCTTCCATAATGAACACATATCTCCAATCAGCGGCAACGAAAACATAGTCATGGTCAACACGACCTCTGGCTCGAGGCCTGCCAAGAGGCCAGTTGCCATCGAGTCTGACGAGTCTGACGCGAAAGATCCTCGCTCGAATGGCACTAGCCCGAACAAGCGAAGGGCTGCTGGGCATGCGGGAGAGGTCGACGATGCGGATCTGGAAGGGCTTGATAGTGACGCAGACGCACACGGTGTCGATGGGGATGATGCCGCTGGACCATCCTACAGACCAGAGTACGAGCGAGGCAGCGATGGGTGAGCTGGCCATCTCTCCACCACATCATACGTGCATGAGCTCACCAAATACTTGCGCTTACCTCGCACGTCTGCAGATACGTCGCGGGCTCTGTCACACGTATCAAGATGCGCAACTTTATGACTTATGATTTTGTCGAGTTCCGACCTGGTCCTCACCTCAATATGATTCTCGGACCGAACGGGACAGGAAAGAGTTCTATCGCAGCCTCTATCGCTATAGGTCTCGGTTTTCCTCCAAAGGTGCGGTCAGCCAGCTGTATAGGGAATACTTGCTTCTCGAGCTTCAGCTGACAATCATCGGTGCACATAGGTCATGGGCCGGGCGAACGAACTCAAAGCCTACGTCAAGCAAGGCGCCGACGAAGCTATCGTCGAGATTGAACTGAAGGGAAGGGCGGGCAAGAAGAACATCGTGATCCGCAGGAAGTTCAACCGGGAAGACGAGAAGTCAGAGTGGAATCTGAATGGTTAGCTGCAGTCTTGTCTTCACATCCTGCGTTAGCTGACGACTTGATAGGCGAGACGACGACCAAAAGAGAGATTCTGGAGGTGGTCCGTAATTGCGGAATACAAGCCAATAACTTATGGTACGCTGCCAATCACCTGTCCAGGCTACATTCCGCTGATGACAAAGTCGCACAGCTCTTTCTTACCCCAAGATAAAGTCGCAGAGTTTGCCAAGATGGCTCCTGTGACGGTTCTCAAGGAGACAATGCGAGCTGCAGGCGATCCGAGATTGACCAAGTGGCACGAGCAGCTCGTTCAGAAGGGTGCAGCAAGGAAGGAACTCCAATCGGTGCGCCAGTGGGCAGTGTTAAAGGTGTATGAAGCGTTTACTCACCATGAACTTTAGGCCTTCGAAACACATGTCGCCGGTCGAGATCGACTTCAGATCCAGGTCGATGGCCTTGCACCAGATGTTGAACATATACGAGAACGGGAAGGCCGCGAGAAAGAGGTGATTCCCCTGCTGTCCAGACCATCAGCCAATATGCTCATTCATAATCCCCTCCCATAGGCTGAAATTCTGGACCATCTGGTCCGAGTCGCCGAGCATATAGAGCTGAAAAAGGAGCAAGTCGTCGTTCAAAAAGAAAGGGATGAGGTGCGAAAACAGCTAGAAAAGGTCGAAGCCAGGCGGCAACCCCTGCGTGATCTGAACGAGTGAGTCATGTGACATGCAGTCGTCAGCTCACGATCGCAAAGCCACTGGACCAAGAAGAGTCAGAAAGCGGATTCAAGAGTGCATCTGGTCGAGGATAACTACAAAGGCAAAATACGTGGAATACGTCGGGCGACCGAGAAGTGCGACGACGCGGTGGGTTCCTTTGCCTTGCGTGATGCACTGTGCAACAGGAGCTGACGCATCGACCCACGCGTCCATAGGCAACGAAGGGCAGGGATATCGATGAACAGCTCAATCAGCTCCGGGTCAAGATGGAAAGACTGGAGAATGAGAAAGCCTCGTATCGCCACAGAATACAGCAAGCTCAAGCCATCCTTGACGAGCCTCGCGAAGACGTCGACTCGGCAACCCGAGCAAAATCACGGGAAAAGGTAAGTTTCGTCGCCCCTGATCGGACCAAAACACCTCTGACAGGATGTCGGGGCTGCTCGTTTAGGCCGAGTTGCAAAGCAAAGTGAGACTCAAGACGAACGAGCTTGAGGCTGCCCAAGACGAGTACAACGACAACAGCAAGATGTTTCGCGACCTCGATAGGGAAATCGAAGGCCTTTCACAAAAGTGCGTGTCAATCTGTCATTCCACCTAGACGTTCCCCACTGACGAGTGAGCTGTCGTGCACAGGCAAAGAATCCTTGAGAACGTTGAGAAACAAAAGGAAAATGCTGCTCGGGATCTCGATGGATCTATCGGATATTTGCTGGACTGGTTGGACAAAGAGGGACACACACTCGAAGGCGAGGTCTTCAAACCGCCAATGATCTCCGTTAGTGTGCCCGAACAAAAGTACGCGTGGCAAGTGGAACAGTGCACCAATTTGGGTCAGAGAAAGGTGAGCTCGCCATTGAGCAGAGCAGTTCGCGTCGAGCTGATTCTATTTCACCTTCCAGACTTTCATCTGTACATCAGCAAAAGATTACGATCGTATTATCGAACTGAACAATAGAACGTATCCCGATCGTATCAAACCGGACGGCACTCGACAGAAAGGCGGGAAAGTCGCCCTGTATCTGACAAGGGTTGACGTGAATCACGACTCTGTCAATCCGAGACGGCCATGCCCAATTGAAAAGGTGGGTCCGCTTTTGCGACGCACTTGGCTGACACCGATGTGTGGGCATACAGATCCACGATATGGGCTTTGACGGATATGCGGTAGACTACGTCGAGGCCCCTCCAGCAGTCATTGCGTTTCTGTGTCAAGCTGCCAAACTGCACACAACCGTGAGCACTACTACCAATTCGTAGCTTCTCCTGACAAACATCTCACAGGTGGTCACCCAGCGCCCAGGCAAGGAGGTTGACACGAGTCAGCTCGCTCAGCTTGGTGTGCGAACGTGGGTCACAAAGGACGACATCACTCGTGCAAGTCAATCAAGTTATGGTCGAAGAGACTTTCTCGAGCGTACCGAGCAAAAGATCCCTGCAAGAGCGTTCAACCTTCTTGGTGAGGCGGAGCTCACGCAATTGTGGTTGGAAGTTTTGTCTTTGAGTTGACCGAATCGCTTCCCCAGTTGACAATGACGCAGTCAAGCGGATTGTCGAGGAGATTGCAAGGAAGAAGCAGACAAAGTTTGACCGGGAAGCGCCGCACGCGGAACTGCGCACCAAGATGGACCGGATTGGCAAGGGCGTGAACGAGCTGAAAGACGAAATCGTACGTTTTCTTGTCATATACCACTGCGAGAAAGCGGGGTCGCGCTGATATATTGGAGAATAGCGCGGCATCGAAGGCGAGCTTCAGGAGCTGAAGGACCAGGCCAGGCGATACAATCGCGCTTCCAACGATAAGGGTGAGTGGGACGGGACTGTTAGACGACGATCCTTCGTCGTTGATACCGCGACTCGCAGAGAGTCTCAAGAGACGGCTGGATGCCCTTGAAAGAGAACCACCTGCAGATCTCCAGCGCGATAGGCTGAAAAAGGAGAAGCTAAGATACGCCAAAGCCCGCTTGGCACCTGTCCAAGCGCATCAGGTGCGCCTTATTTCCATCTGACCTTACAGGCGCGCATGCTGAGCTGATCACGGCTCGATGACACCCTCTAGGTCGCTTGTGAAGAGGCCATTGTGGAGTGCGAGAATGCTATCAATGCCGCTTTTGGTGTCCTGCAGTCATCTGTGAACCTGGCTGCGACCGGGCAGAGACTTCAAGCGGGTAACGACAAATCTGAGAGGGTCCAAGCTGCATTCACTGAAGGTGAGATTTGTTTTATCCTACCGTCGATTCCACTGCATACTTCCACTACTGTTTTCCATTGGCACATGGTCCCCATGGTCGAAGTCCTATCGCCAGGGATTTTGCTGACTCAGATCGCACACGTAGCGAGGGAGCGCTATAACACCGTGAAGTTGGCTACTGCGACCAAATGGGAGCAGATCAAAAACAAGATTCAAGATGCTCCGCGGTTCGTCAAAGACGCAGTTACCGAACGGTCGAAAGTGAGCTTAGCGTCGTTCTCGGGTTTCCCGTGTGATAGGGTTTGCACTGATACGCTGCGTTGCCACAGGTGGAAGGTCTGTCATCTATGCAAGCGCGGGAGGATCTGGAGCGTATTCGAGCACAGTTGGAGCTAGCTGCGGACATTCCAGCAAACATTGTGGCGCGCTGGGAACATCTGTCTCGACAGGTAGGCTAGGCAAATTGTGCAATGTGAAATAAGGAGCACTAGCTGACAACTTTCGGTCGGTCAATAGCTGGAAAGTGCCAAATCAACTTGCACTGCTGAAGAGGCGGATTTGAGCCAGATCAAGAGAGAAATCAAGAAGACTCTGGTGTGTTCAGCTCTCGCTTCCACCTTACTCGTTTGCGGCCGAATGCTGAAGATCAGTACGGTCGACAGGACATGTTCGATCCCGCTCTCGAAACGCTTGTGCAAGCAGTCAGCGCAAAATTCTCAGCGGCCTTCCAACGTATGTAGCCTCTCCGCTGTGCTAGGCTTGTTCCGGGAGCCGGTTACTGTCCTAGCGGGCAAGTCACAGAGCGGACTCGTATTGACAGTCCCCCGTCATACAGGCGTCAAATGCCAAGGCGAAGTCCGGATACGCCGGGTCGAAGGTGACTTTGCATCATGGGGCATTGAGATCCTCGTCAGTTATCGCGATGAGGACAATTTGTCCATCTTGACTGGATCCCATCAATCCGGAGGTGTGAGTAATGTCCTTCCGCATTGCCCTCTATGAGCCACGCTAATGATGGTAATCTTGGATGCAGGAACGGTCACTGGCAACAGTGACATATCTCATGAGTTTATCAGAGATGTCTCGAACACCCTTCTCGCTGGTCGATGAGATCAACCAGGTGCGCGAAACCGTTCGATTGATTACTATATACTGAAAGAGATAGCTGACCCGTCTATGTGATTCATCAGGGAATGGACCAAAAAGCAGAGCGAAACGTCCATAATCAATTGGTGGAAGTGACTTGCGATACCGATGCGGGACAGTGCGTGTCGCTTCCCGATCTGACATCACGATTTTGTCAAGACTATACAAGATTGCTTGTGTATACACACCCATGCTGATATCCCTTTCATCCCTTCTGTTCACTCGTAGGTACTTCCTCATCACGCCCAAACTCCTGACAGGCCTAGAGTATCATCCGAAGATGAAAGTGTTGATTATCAACAACGGCGCTTGGCGTGAGTATTATCCTCGATTCCTCTGCTGCGAGTTACATCCCTGCTTCTGCGAGAGATAGATCTGTGCTTCATAGCGATGTCGAGTTTGCTGACAGTCTGGACGTCCTCACAGTGCCTGACTCGACGGACAAGACGCAGAGGTACGGAGATCTCAAGTCGTGTTTAGCGAAGTATCGTGCTGTGCACGGTCGAGGCATCACCGCGAGATGATCCCGTCGATGCTTGCGCTCTGTCTTTCGGAGCGTGATAGAGAGACAGGTGATCATGATATAGCGAACCATCATACCCTTCTACCGTCATTACTGGTGGTGCATGTGTCGTCACTCTATGTTGTATACTATGTCGCGCGACAATGCACATGATCATCTGTTCTCATCACCACGATACCTCAAGGCGCTCATATCGATGCATACTGCGATGAGACAGCACCTATGATGGTTCATGCATCGCCTAAGACACTTGAATATGCGATACTGGGGAGAAGAAGACATTGACGTCTCTACCGACCTCCTCAGCATCCTCCGCCCCATCTTTGACTTCCTCAACCGCGGCTCTGAATCCATACGATCCACTAACCAAGAAAGTTGCGCCGACAGTGAAGACACCTTGGTCCTTGGGTTTCAAGAGGGGGAGCAGATCGCCATTGAGGCCGTCGAGCAAGACGTTCTTTGTCTGCTGTTGTTGGTGGTGCGGATTCAGAGCTGAGATGGGTCTTCGAGTGGATGATGTAGCGAGTGACAACGGGGCGGACCATGATGTGTCGGTTGCCGAGGACGGGAGGGGTTCCAGGTGGACATAGGGTCTGAAAGGGCGATCTGTAGCATCTTGTGCATTAGCCAAAGTCCATCTGCCACCTTGATACCGGTAAATGGACATTGAAAGGACAGAGTCCTCGAACAAAGGCGATGGCACGAGTATAGAGATGGCCGACGTACCAAGCCGGTTGACCACTGCCACCATCACGTCGACAAAGTCCAGTGCATTGATAACCTTGCCATCGTCGTTGCCGCGAGAACGCACAATGACCCGCACGTCGATCCCGTCTGATCGGAAGACATGCAACAACTCGGGAGGGAAGAACTGCCCTCGGACACTTAGCGTTCCCCGGCGGAGTGAGCCGGGCTGCGATGAGCAAAGCAAGAAGGGAGAACACAGTCAGCATACTCTTCGAACGATGGTTGTAGACGACGATGCCCAACCAACTCACTTCTTGCCATCCCACGTCTATCATACTCAGCAGTTCCTCGCGATACCAGAACATCTCCCGTTCAGATTTCAAGCGAGACGGCGATTTCTTCTCTTTATCGACGATATACTGCCGCTGAGACAGTGATGGAATTGCGCGATCAAGTAGGTCCTGAGGGATCGAACGACGTGGTAGGGGGAGCAGCAACCTGTTGAAAGTATAAATCATAGTCAGCCATCGTCGGTCGGCACGGGCTAAGAGCGCAGCTGACCTTTCTGTAGCGCCTGGTGGGACGAGGCGTGCGCACGACAGAGGAGTCTCTGCGCAAGGAGGGCCGATCGTCAGCAAAGCCGTCATAACAGTATGCGCCATCATATCTCACTATCATTTCTCCTGGTGAGAGAGACCTCGAATGGCACCCCATACACATTTCTCACACTAAGAGAAACAAGACAGTGATCTTCATCGCTCTCGTTCTCCAATGCGTGTCTCAGAGCCTCCTCTGATCCGGCCGCAGGCCCCTTATCCGGTGCCACAACGCCCGTATCGCGGGCTTGACTAGAAATTTGTGGCAGGGCGGAACCGGCACCTAATCTGACCAAGTCAAGGGAGTGAGATTCAATAGTGTGATACACCGTGAAGAGGACTGGGAAGGTGATCTGTCGTGTGTGGAAGGCGCTGGTCGTACTGTTCATCGACTCCTCAATAGTCTGATCCTCGTCGGAATCAGCAGACGCCTTGGTCGATCGATTGACGTAGCCGTAGTCGATACGAATCGTGCCGTCCGTACTGCGCCAAATGACTCTAGATCAGACGTTTGTCTCCCAAAAAAGCATCCGAATCAGAGGCAAACAACTTACCAGCCGACTTTACCAAGACATCGAACAGATAAAGTTGCCCTGCCTCCAGGAGGGACAACGACGTCCCCATCTTCCTTTTCCCAAGTGAAGACAGGCCGATTGAGCTGATCCCACTCGACTTCGTATGCATGTTCAGGGGAGAGTTCTCCTTCTTGAATAGCATGTTGAGCATCGCGGGACGTCGTGTCATCAAATGACAGTTTGACGAAATCGATGGGTATCGAAGAACTATTCTCGAGCGTGATGCGAATGGTCGAGCTATACGGAGCTTCCCATCAGCTACTATCTTCGCTTGGCACAGATCGCGAAGAATCGGCGACTTACGTCTCGCCATTATACAGCATGACTGTACCATGAGTCAGACTTGTCCTCTTAATCCAAGCCAAAGGCTGTTCATTGACGACTTTGCACTCGAGCCATCTCTCTGTCCCTTCTTGTGCCTCCTTCTCCGCCGAACTGCCCAATCTCGGCGTAGCGTAGCGCGCGTCTAGACCAGACATCTTGGCTTTGCTCATCTCCCCAGCTATCCTAGACCTCCGCTTATCCCGCTTGTGCTTGTCTGTGGTGTCAATGATCGGAAGCAGGAAATCGGTACTTGCGCCATCCACTATTCTGATAGATACCCCTTTGACTTGCATCATACCGGCCGAGGGAGCGTTTCCGACTACGCGGACAGTCTGGATGGAGGATGCGGGGAGCGTCAAGGGTAAAGGAGATGTAATAAAGGGCACTCCCGATGTTCTATACGACCCCATCACGTCAGCGCGGTTCATGATCTCCTAAACGCAGAAGGCTTACAGGATCGACAGGTCTCCAATCTCGAGATCAAATGTGAACGGATTTCGGATAGTGACAAAAACATCCACCTGCTCATTCGCCACTAGTATAGTCTAATCGCGCCAAGTCAGAACCGTTGCACGATGACGAGGAGAGCCAATGATCTCACCTGGCCAGCCTCGGCGGCTTTTAGTCGAGGATTGTACAAGAAAGGATCTCTCTTGCCTTGCTGGACGACAATCTCTTCGGGAGAATGCTCGATTGGCAGGCGATTTGGCGCCAAGCTGAGACTCACACGATCATCAGCCACAATACACAGCATCATAGCTCAGAAAAAATCACCTCGCGACCTCAAGACTCAGTACCATCTTGCCAGGGATCCACCACGGTACGCCGCCAAAATCTAGTCCTCTTCTCCTGACAGTAGCCAATGCAGACGCATACATCTTGCTCAACATGCCTTGACTTTGGGGATTCAAATAGCCATGCAAGCCGTTGAGCGTTGAAAGAGCCAGACGAACAATCGAAGGATGATCGGGTAGCGCTTCGGCGACTGCAATGCCCTCTTTCATCATCTCCACCTGGATCTCCGGCCAGCCAAACTTCCTTATCATGGATGACGAGACATTATCTTGATCGCCTCCTTCCGGAATAGTCTGAATCGAAAGACGATTATTGGGAGAACGATCGTGATCAGAAGAGAGTAGATCGATGCCAAGTGTGTCGCAGGCGTTCTCGAAGAGCGCTATTATGCCGGCGTTCCCTTCAGTCGATTCTCTCCGTCTGACCGCGACAGCTTGGGACGGGGTAATCGTTGCAGGAACAGGCATACCCAATCCTAGACCGACGGCAGCAGCTGCGTCCGCATTGTTCTCCGCTAGGATAGACGATACCGGTGATCTAGCAGATCTCGAAGGGAATCCACCCATGCCCGGACGTCGCGTCTCTTCGCGACCTTCAACCACCATGATTGCCAGCCTTTTGACGATCTCACGAGTGCATGCAGCTTCTTTGCGCAGTAAGCCCAACCACCGCGTCATCCAGGCCACTTCAACATGAACGGCGAGCTGCTCAGTCTTGGTCATAGCTCTGTGATGGGGCGCTAGTGCTTGCTCCGCATGGGACAGTATCGATAAGCGTGTGAGTTGCGATTCAGCTGACAGACAGCCAAGAATGCGATTCCGTTTACGTCTAGCCTGCGGATCGCCGGATTGTTGCGTGGTCATCGGAGGGGGGAATGACCGAGGGAGCGTATGTGTGATCAACGAGGAAAGAGCGATAGATCCCCACCCTCCAGCAGCCCACGTAAGCAGGTGAAAGTGGCTTATCCGAAGTGTTAAACCAGTGTGAAGATATGCTAACAGGCCTTCCCCAGTACCTATGCTAGCGGGGCTAGATGCGGTTGGAGCTGGGAGAGAGAGCGAGCCGGATATGGCTTGTGGCGACGGTGAAAGGATTGTGGGCGGGTACGGCAGTGGTGCTTGAGTTAGACAGCCGAGTGCGGAGAAGTAGTGAGAGAGGATCTCGACAGCTATCGGCGAGTTCGAGAAGGGTTGAGCGGCGGTCTGCAATCTCCTTATCAGCTCCTCGTATACATGCAGAAATATTGGTTGTGCTTACCGAGCCATCCCGCGCTTCCCAAGCTTCCCCAATGCCTGCTACAGCTCTACCCTCCCTCGCCATTGCTTCCCATAGGACATCACCTACAACTCTCGCTCTCTCTGCGCCATCTTCATAACACTTGATAGCGTCCGAATACATGCCTGCGAGGAGATACATGTCGCCGAAGAGTTTCAGCAGTCTTCCGCCTGCCACGCCTGTTAGCGAAGCAGATGTATATCTAGGTGCAGTGTTTGCAACAGGCGAAGAAGCCGAGGTGGTAGATGATGCTGATGCCGCTGAAGTTGAGCGTGTGAAGGGAGAAGTGAGGGCTGTCGACCGCCTGAATGGATTTGAAGATGCGGATTGTATCGGTTGAGGAGCAGGAGAGATGGAGGTAGTCTGGATTGGCGGTAACGAAGCAGGTTGGATCGACGTCGGTCTACCTCCAGGAGTCAGAGCGCGAGTGAGAGAAATGCCCATGCCTCCTAGCCCATCTATAGATTGGGATGGGGGCCGCGTGGATGTGCTGGCTCGTCCATAGTTGTCGATCGACTCTCGGGAGGCGGACGCGAGGTTCTCAAAGTGTGATTCGGGTATTGTTGACGTGAGTGAAGGGAGTAGAGTGGCTGAGAGGGTTTTCAGGCCTGCTGGAGTTTCGAGGGCGGTAGCCTTTGAACGATATATCAGCTTGATGTCCTGCGTCTAGGCGGCGAAGCCAAACTCACAATATCTGCTAGCTCGCCTAAGAGTTCTCCGACGACTTCGCCTAGTACACCGCCTACCCACGCCTCAGCACCTTCAGGCGAAGCGACTCTCACATCCTTCTCTTGCCCAAGTGCTGCATCGTCATATCGTCCTTCCTTCTGGGCTGATGCCGAGTGTTTCCTCGGAGAACTCGCACTTCTTGGCACGAACGGCGGTACGACTAGTAGCCTCTTCACCAAAGGAAAAGGCGAAGTATCCGGGAAGAGCTCTTCGAGACTTTCGTCGAACATCTGTCTCCGATTCCGCCTATGATTGTGAGGGCGTTTGGGCGGTAGCGGGGTATGGTGATCATCCGAATGGAACGTGGGGAGGGTAGGCGTTGGCGCCTCGCCAATATCACCGCTTTCTTCGTCGTCGGCGTCGACGCTGTTCAAAGTATAATCCTTGACGTTGTCTCTGTTCGAGCTAGGTCCAGAGGCAGATGCAGGGGTTCCGTCATTGATGGCGATACCAATGACGACCAGAGGGAAGCTGGACAGTCGCAGTAGACTAAGTGGATAGAGGTGTTTCGCCGGTGGGTTCGAGGGATATGCGAGGTAGACGTTTCTGTTTGCTGCTCCATTAGGTACGGTGATGCTCCCCCCGTTGATTCCTCCTCCGGCCGCACTACCGCTAGAGGCAGGGAAGAACCTCAACTTCCCCTCTCCAGCCGGACTACCACCAGCACCAGCACTTCTGGATCGACCACCAGCACCACCAGCTGCTGATGTAGGTCGAACGAGCTCATCCCCTCTCAGAGTCTGATATCGCCTTATGAGGCCTGTCCAGAATTCGTATTTTGGCGCAGTGAGCGTGTCGACCTCCCCTCCGCCTGTAGTGGTACTCGACGAGTCCAAGTGCACAGGTACTAGCAAGACTTGGATCTTGGACAGAGCGACGGGATCGGACAGGTGCGAGAGCGGCTGTGGTTGGGTAGCCATGGTGCGGGCGAGCAGTGTCGTAAGTCGGGATAACGGACAGTTCAGGCCTCTGGCAATGTGATGTCACCGGATCAACCTCGTAGAGTGATAGGCGCAGTCGTGTAGTGTCCTGGGAGTCGGCAGGTTGTCCGTGAGCTCCTCGGAGCAACTCTTCCACTCGTGAGACGGATAAGCAGTCGTCCGGCGAGGCTCTGACAGTCTAACAACGTATGTATGGTAGTCAAGAGCTGTTCATGGCTCTCGACTTATGGGTGCGTGATGGTCAAGGAGCGAGTGGACATGCAACGAGGGCGCGCGCGTGGAAGTGAAAGTAAAACGTGGTCATCACGCGAGTTCGATCGTCGGTTCGCACACTGTTGCAAGAGTATGTATGCTACATGACATGCATATGCTATGTGTATTGTGGTCAAGGCAGACTTATGCAAGCGCGACCTGCCCCTGCACTTGACCATCCCACTTGGCCGCCTGCGCATCTACTCTCGACTCTACGATCTCGCCTCTGGCCAGTGTTCTCACGCCTCCACGCCTAGCTTTTTTGGGGAGCATGGCGATCCTCTCCAGTTCCTCCTCGTACCGCAATCTGGCCAATTGTCTCCACTTGTTCCTCCTCTCCAGCGTTACATGCGCTTGTTGAGCGATGGTAGCCTGGATCTCCTCCAAATCACTCTGCGTATGCAATAACTGCTCGAGCTGGTTCTGCACGTGCGTCGCGCGAGAGTTTTGAGCTGCAGCCGTCGCGGTATCCTCTACTTGCGGTTTTTGCTGCACTTCCTCCGCGGCACTCGGTTCGTCCGCAGACGCTACTGCCGATGCTGCTTTCCCGCCATCAAGCCGTGATAGAGCTTCAACGAGGATCATCTTCTCCTGCTCAAGTCGGAGCAGACTGTCTTCCAGTAAAGACAAAAAGGAAGGGTGCCATTGCAGTCCTCTTCGTTGTTGCGTGCTTGAAGACCTAGCGGTCCGCCAAGCAGCGGAGAACCAATGCGGGTGGATCCTGATTGCTGGTGCTTCTATGTTGATCCCATATGCAACAGCTGATGGTCCGCCGACGGCTCCGCTGTCGACCGCAGCGAGGACGTCGCCAAGCCATCGTGCTTGCTCCGCGTTCGCAGCTCTGACAGCAAGTTGGAGCGCGTGAATGGCCACCTCCTTGTACGCCGTATCACTGCGGTCCACCGCCTTCTTCGCAAGCCAAGTATGTCGAAGCATGGCAACCACGGAAGACTCGTCAGGAACACCTGATCGTGTCGGGCGGTAGATTGAGGGTTCTAATGATTGTGCTATGCGCTCGAGCTGGTCGTCGGTAAGCTGCCCGATGCGAGATCTGAGTTCTAAGGGCGTAGGGATGGGTGAGAGGAAGTCTGCGAATGTGCGCGCTTGCTGAGGGGTGTCGTTCAACGGTGATGATTCTGAAGTCGATGCTTCTGTCTCTAATGTTGTCGCTGCGATGGAGTCAATACAAAGCATGCTTGAAAAGTGTTGGCAGGATAGCTCACCGATTGCTGATTCCACCAGCGGCTCCTTGCCCCGCCCAAACCATCCCCGACCAGCTCTCTCGACCTTCTCCGCCGCTAACATCGCCGACAAGGTAGGGATGATCTCATCCTCTTCCGCGGGTTGCCCCATTGACAATGCTGATGCAGCCGGATGGCTCGATGATGGGCCAGGGTACATGGCATCGAACGCCGCGAGCATGTGATAAAGCTTGCCTTTGCTCCCCAGGTAGTGTACGACAGCCAATCGCACCGCCTCGTTATTCCGCACTGCGTTTGATTCCCAAGCAATACCTTCCAGATCGACCCCGAAGCCATCTGTGAGTATGACCTCTGTCAAGCGGACGAAAGCTTCTTTGATGCGAGCGTCTTCGGAGGTGTTTGAAACGTGTCGTGCTGTACTGAGCAAGGCCTTGGCGGTGAATGGTGATGGTGTACTACCAGTATTCTGAATGGCGATAACAAGCCGTTTGGTGGTCTCGATCGCCTCGGTGATCTCAGCTTGAGCGTGTCTCCACCGATGACTGTTGAGGTCGAGCCACTGCGAGACGCTCTTCAGGCCCGTATTGTACATCTGTCGAAGGAGTCTGGGACTGATCTTGTCCGTGCCGGCATAACGATGTTGGATTTCATTGATGATAGCCTCGCAGCCGGACTTGTCGCCGACAAACGCCAATTTCCGTAACGCAGGGACGAATATCCGCAAGTCGATCTGGTCCGGTGCCGTCGCCATCATGTCTGCTGCTATAGCCCTCAGGCGTCTTTCCCATTTCTCTCCTAGTTGACGGTGCACCTCTGCCCTCTTCGCGATTTGCCTAGAGTGGAGGTTCTCCCTTGATCCGACTAACTGTCGGACGTGTAGACCGTTAGGCAAAATACAACGAAAGACATTTTGCATGGTCTGGATATCAAGCGAGCGTCGGAATGCAGGACTGAGTGAGCGATAGCGTAGCCACACCTCGCCTGCGAGCTTGGCGTCCCGCTCAGAAGGAGGTAGCGCTAATAGTATTTTCAGCCTGTTGAAGGCGTGCTCTTCGCGCAAAGCTATGGGAGTCGGGGGTAAAGAGGATGAAGGATTTGGTCGGGACGAGCTGAAGAAGCTGGACTGATCAGAGAGTCGGGTGAGTGAGCTTGCTGCAGAGGTGGATGGGGTCGTGAACGATTTCAGGGCGTCGCTGGATATGGGTGATATCTCGTCTGACCGGGTGGGTGTCGCAGCTGTTGCAGCAGCGGAATGTGATCTCTTCAAGGGTAGCGAGGATGCAATTATTATGGATGACCTGGAAAGACCCGATTATGTCAGTATTGTGGCCCACATAGTCACCTTGGTAGACGACAACTCACCGAACGGGGACCGACCTCGACCCAGACGCAGCGAGCGTCCTCAGCCGCCGGGGAAGGTGCATGGTGAAAATGCTTGCCGGGCTGATGAGGCAGAGGATTGAGGGGGGCCGAGTCGGAGCCTGGGCGTAGGCTTTTTAGAGGTTGTTTTTGCTGAATGCTGTAGTCAAGTCGAGTGTACAGGTGCAGAAAGCTGACTTTTCGGCCGGTGCAATGAGTGAGGTCAGGTAGACACTTTGACTTTTTCAGTCTATGTTACTGTAATCTTGTTTGTTCCTACCATATAAAATTTCCGAAAGATGCATGTCCACCGGCAACCAGCATATCTTGCAACAACTATGGGCACTAACACTCGAGTACCTCTCATTACCTGTCAACATCATCTCTGCACATTACCTAAAACATCAACGACGCATACCAAGTAGGCTGGCGGAATCATGGGTAACCGAAAGATCACAACGAAAACTATTAAGGGGAAGGACAAGCTCCATCCGGGGTCTAGAAAAGGTGGGTCTTGCTTTGCTTGCCTGGAGCATCTATAACGTATCGAACGTTGACATATGAGATTGATGGTTCAGCTGGACAAGTCACACGAGCGAATCTGCGTACGGTCAAACTGTCATCGCACAATAAACAACGTCGCGAGCACGCCGACTCCAAATGTACGTCGGTCATCTCAGCTTCAAACGACCAATGAGTGCTGATCCGCTGTGAACGACAGTACAACGCCCGACATTCTTTCTCTATTCGCTCTCCTCCTCCAACGCACTCTCGCTCGAATCCCTTCGAGCATTAATATCCGATGTCTATGTGGCTCGACATGATGCGCGGATAGACGAGTTGACCGCTGAGCGAAGACCGGGGAGACCGAAAGCTAGAGAGCAGATTGATCTGGAGGAGCTCAGAAGACGGGATCGGGCAGAGTACGAGACTGGCATGGGTGGGTGACTCGTCATATTTGGCATTTCAACGTCAAATCTCATTCACGTTTTTCCGGTCAAGATCTCTGTCCTCCGCCAACACTACTGTTTTGCTGATGCGCACGGTCCAATCACAGAAGTACCGGACTTGACGCACGCACCGACCGTGCACCTGATGTACTCATGGTTGGAATCAGAGACGAACCTGCTCGCATCCCACCTCGACCTCTTGCGACATATCCGCGTCGCGCCAGAGGGCGAAGTGCTCATGACCAAGCCCGGCCGAGCGGGGGAGATGGGCATCACGGACGTCAAGGCTGGAGGGATGGCAGTGGATGGTGATGAGGAGCTTGATGCGGGCAAGGGGGAAGATTGGACTACGCTGAACAAGTCTGCTGCCGCTGGTGCGGCGGAGGTGACTGAGGCAGTGATTGCTTGAGCCGAGTTCGATGAGTGGATTGAGGGACTTCTGCGTTAGGCATATCTTGGGTTATGTGTGTGTACTTCATATGAGCATGTATTCATTCGACGTTCCGACGAGTGGACGTGTGATCTGATACACTCATCGTACACCTCACTTCTGATGTCGCAGACAGGCTCACTAAACAAAACTCGTCCACGTTGGCAGTGCGGGAGAGCTGTTGGTGACGCATCTCGACGACCATTCATACGCAATACTACTTCAACCCTAAATGTAAAACAATTCGAAGAGCTGCGCAGCTCTCTCAAGCTCGATATGATCATTTCCGGCTCAGAGACCCTATGGTTCTCCACGCTCATCCGTATCGATCTTGAGAAGTCCTGCGGAGTGGTTCACTTGCTCTCCGATTTCGGCACCTCGTACATCCCCGGAACAGCTTTCGAAGGGACGTGCTCGCAAGTGCACCTCTCGCCTTCGGGGATCCCAGCTAGAGCCTGTTCCACACAAGTATCAGTCAGCTCAGACTCAGTTTCCTATACGCAGGTGATGAAGGGATGAGGAACGGGAGACGGAGGGGGTTGAGATTGCTGTTTCCGCAGATAACGCGTAGCGAGGATATCAGACAAGATGTGGTATGAAAGTTGGAAGATGTAAGGTGGAACATGCAAGATTTGAGATGCCGACATACTATCTCGATGTGGCTGCCTACGATCTGATGGTCAGCATACATCAAACAATCATGTTGGTTGCGTCGACACAGATCCGCCTCGAGCATCTCTCAAGTCGCGTTGTAAAGAACGAAACACTCACCGCATCCCCACCAAGTTGGCTTACCGTCGTTCGGGCAGGTGACTCGCTTGCACATGTTGTCTATCTTGTCTGTCTTGTGTGTTTGAGATCGGTGTACAGGCACTGTACTAGAGTATATTGGTTTGAAGTTGGTTGGTGTGGAAATGCACGAGGAGTGAAAGAGGTTTGCATAGTTGTGCGGCAAGCTGACAATGCAGGTGGAGGTGTACGAGGTGTCGATGTTCGGTGTTAGGTGAGTCACCGGGACTGTTGACTGTTCGAGTGGTTCATATATACACGTTCATGATACTGCACAACTCGCTTCGGCCTTTCTACGATACATTACTTCTTTACCCTTTGTATACTTTCTCAGGATCGTTCCTATCGCTAGTACACTCCCGTCGCTCGCGTTGTTCGTCTGACTCTTGCTGAAATATTGACAGGTATCGACGGAAAGCTCGACTACGACGGCATATAGGCTCGAGCCGGGTATATAATCTACTGTATCTATTCACATGTGACGGGATGACAGTCAGTGAACTGTCATCTTTCCCATCACTTCTCGCGATATTACTCCTTCCGTCCAAGCTGATGATCATTGACCACTTCGAGGATCGATTACCATCCTCCATGGAGCGGGTTCATCGGAGGAGGTGGGTACCGGCCTTGGTATTTGTCTGCTCGGCGTTTTGTGAACTGGACAGGCTCTTGCGGTTCATAAAATCCTTCGATTTCAGTGATAGGACGGTCCAGTGATGGGGAGCGCGGAGCAGATTGTTCATAATGGTAATCCTGAGGCCGCGAAGCTTGATTGTATTCCGCAGTAGGACTGAAAGGGATCGGCACCGGTACCGTTCGTACTGGTTCTGTCACAGCGTATACTCTTGGAGGATCACAAGCCAGGACGGTTGTCATCGGCTGAGAAATGGAGGAAGGCGCGAGTGGCTGTCGGTTGCGTGTACTAGGAAACGACGTCTCGCTTGAAGTACAGTGGTGCTTCGGCTTGATGACTTCCGAAGGAGGAGAATTGAGGGGTTCAACCATGGGGACCCGTCGGGTGTTAGAATCAGAAACGTCAGACCGGCCATTATGGGGCAGAGCGACTTCGCTGTCTCCTCCGTCATCGCGATCACTGACAGGTGATGACAAGCCCTTCGGAGGCGTGATACTGTTTTCGTCACAATACGCCTTGAGCTCGGCAGGATCGTAAATCGCTTTCATCATACCCCCAACCTGACGGATCTCTAGCGGGTGAAGGCGGGTTGAAGCAGACTTAAGCGGCCGCTGAGAATAGGAAGCCGTGAAAGGCGGTGTCGAGGGCGGCACGGGCAATGCGGACGCGGTGGGCAGGTCTGCGTTGGGGAGTTGAATAGGGAGCGATGGTGCGGTAGGCGGTGTCTGTGGCGCCTGCGCTTGGTAACCATAAGGAGGTACGCATTGTGGTACATGCGAGCTATATCCCATACCCCAAGTAGCGCAGAGCATCTGAGATGGTTTAGGTCAGCCTGTCTCTTTCAATTCGCTGTGACCCACGCACCGGCAAAGGATAAGGCTGAGCGGATTGATGACTCGGGGTCACTTCTGGACCGTAAAACGCCGATGAGTGAGGTGGCGAAAGTGGGATAGAGCAGGCTGCAGCTGTTGGTGGCCAGCCGCCAAGGGGTCCAGGGTGTTGGTGTGGCAAGTATGGCCCATATCCGGGCAACGGAACGGCATATTGTATAAATGGTAAGAAAGCGGGCATTGAGGCGAGCCTAGTTGAAGGCGGTGGTCCAGCAGGAGGAGGCGGACGAGCGGATGTGGGCGGACTATATTGGGATACCATAGAGGGTGAAATGGCTCGACCATCATCGGTGAAGTACATTTCCTTGGACTGGAACTCTGTCAATTCGTTCCCCTCGAACGATATCACACTCACCATGACATCACTTGGAAGCACTCGCCGGATTTCAACCTTGATGTTGAAGCCGAAGGAGTCTCTTCCGTTCTGCAGTGCCACCCTCATTAGCGTTATTGCAAGCGATGCGTGCACTGGCAACGCTTACTTCTTTCTGCACCGCGGCTTGAGCCGCTTCACTCTTATGATACAGCACACGAGCGGAGCCAAACATGGACAGTGCTCTGTTGCTGGAGACGTTGTATTCTATCTTGTGCTGGTCAGAAGCTCAGCTTCCAACCTCTTGTCGCCATCACCATGACTCACAATTTCGCCATATTGTGAGAAGCGATGATACAAGGTGACCTCGTTTTCCTTGCCCTTGTTCAATCTTCCCACGAAGATCGCCCTCTCATCGTAGTACCGAGACTGTCCGGTTGACATGTCTTCCGTCAGCAGGCGACCAAAGGAGACATGAACAATTTTTCGCCGAAGATGAGGGTGAGTGGGGCTGAACTCCTCCGTGGTAGGTAACTGCGTAGGACGCTGACCCGCCATTGGAACAGTCGTCATGGAATCAGAGGGTTGAACGCCGCCCATAGGTGCTGATGGTGGGGCCAATGGACCAGGTGCCATCTGGTCGAGTGACTGTGGCAAACCAGCCATTTCGGCCCTGACTCGGGACAGAGGCGAGGGCGGATTGCTCCCGACTTCGAGTATCGTATCTGGGCCACCTGATGGGTAGTGCCCGTCCATCTCGTTCGCCCAGCGGGTGAAGATCCCTGGAATCTTGCAGAGCTCCTGTGTCAAGTCAGCAACAACTTGTTCCTTCAATTACCACGTACAGCCATGAGGTTTCGTCCATCCATGGGTCCGCCTACGGCAATGAGCCAACCTTGACTGCGGGTGGTTGGAGGATACACATTGCAGATTTCTGCAAAGTAATTGCAGAGACGTGGCACGAACTAGACACGTTCGATATGCTTAGTTTCACACATGATCAAAGACGACTTGGGAGGTCGGCCACTCACATCTTGCTCCGATACTCGGGATGACAAATCTTCCACGCCAATCTGTCTGGGCTCTCTACCCGTTTGTAGTTTTGCTGCAGCCCAGTACGACTGCATACTGGCATCGCCTAGTCTGACACGAGGCATCCAACTAATTGTGCAGCCGTCACGGCTCCTCAATGGGACCGCGTCGATCCTGATATTAGGTGGCAGATTGTCCGTGTGCAACGCAGGCTGCCGTTGTGCAGAACTTCGTCCCCCTTGAGATTCGGGACTCGACAAGCCATCTATGCGAGACCCGATGATCTTGATGAATACTGTCCTACTGAGGAGGTCGGGCTTGGCATGCCTAACGACGATATCGAACTCGGTGGGTGCTACCCGGGGTGCCGACTGGAACCGGCATTCATGGACACGGGGGTCTGTCAGGCATTCTTGAACACTTCTTATATCCTGAGAACGCAGCTGCTCAGCCCGGACTCATATTTGGGCCTTTCCTCCTGTATCGCGATCACTCACCTGAAAAACCACAAGGCCCTTCTCACAGCTATCTCCTTTGGCTTGCTTCGTAGTGAAAGCTATGTCTGTGTCAACACGGATAGTTCATAAGTATGGGATGACTTACGCCGCCCTGACTGTACCATAACGGGAAAAGTGCTGCATGAGTGCTGGCTTGATGCATTCGGTTCTCAGCGGGAAGGGAAATCTGGTGACACACCGAATTACAGCTCTTGCTTGCAAACCGAGTTTTGGGAAACACTCACTCAACAAGAAGCCGTCGGGCAGCAAACTTGGGACTGTACATAGGATGAGGTGAACGTTTCCACCACATTTTCGGATCGCGCTCGTCTTCGAACGCATCGTAGTGCGAGCGGCCATTTCGAGGTCTCGGTCTGTTGAATCGTTGCTCGTCGTTACCGCCTGGGAGGGAAGCAGTCTCCACTGGTTCTTCAGTCGACCCCACGGTGACTGAGAGTACCGTTGGAGCTCTCTCAGGGTGAGCAGGAGCCGCCACTCCAGTCTGGGGGAAAGCCCCCGCCACATATTCGGATTCAGGCGGTGTACCACCACGATGAGTCAAGGCAGGGGTGGAAGCAGCGACAGCATCATTTTCCGAATAGAAGAAAGTCTGAGGCTCAGGCAGCTTGACGACGCTGCTTCTCGGGGAGGGCGTTGAGCTCCCATTTGGCGAAGTTGGGACTTGATCGTCTGGCGCACGAAGGACTTGTGGAGCGGCGGGTGGAGTTGCATGAGTAGGAACTGACTGTGCCCACTGCCGCAACTCGGCATCTTTCTGCCAAGGGCTCGGGGCCGGCTCAACATCCCAGGGAGTAGTAGGTGGTGGAGATGACTCTTGCAAGTCCGGAGCAAAGTCAGCAGGCTTGGCGTCCTCGAGAACATCGTCGAAGCGGCCAATCGCCTCTTGGGCGCTTTTCCCCCAGTGTCTAGTGTTTGAGACAGCTACGTGGTTTGAGTCGCGATTGTGAGTTGAACCACTACAGTTTTCAGCAGGATGCGTCCATGGTTGAGTCTCGGCCATGACGTTGCGAGGATGGATTGTTTTGGATATGCTAGGAGGGATATTCGTCCTGCTCTTCATGGCCAGTCCGGTCGTGTGAGTGAAGAACCGAGCCGGACTTGCATGGGGCGGGTCTAGATTGGCGGGATATGATGACGCCACAAACCCGGATGGATGAACGTATCTGCTTAGTCGCGAGGAGGGTGGCGAGACCTGCGTACTGCTGATACTGTTGTCGTTCGCCATTCTAGGAAGGAGCGGTAAATAACTGACGTCGATCATCCCAGGGTGGTACGTCGCATCGTCTGCATAGGCACCAGCCGAATCGTGCTTCTCCTGAAGAGGCCAGGTAGCATCACTGTGAGAACGAAACTGGGTCTGAAGGCGACCAAGGGAGCCCGTCGTTAGCGAACACATCAGGAGTGGCAAAATGTCAAAACCTACTGCTTTTTCGTCTGCCTCAGGAATTGCCGACGACGTCGATGGCCAAGTTTGTTGACCTTCGTTTTTAGGTCCATTGTGCTGAGTCTGTGGTGGATATTACTGGCTCGTCAACAATCAGTCTTCCACGTATAGGCGGAAACATGGCAACAGCAATCATAGTGGCGACAGCAGGGACGGTGTTCACTACACTTACCATTGCGGCTTGAGGAGCATCTTTATGAGGCTGTGCGAGGTGAGCGTGAGCTAAAGATACCTATTATGATTGAGTGTCAAAGAAGGATGCACCTTGGTTCCTTGTTCAGTTTTACGGGCATCATCCCAGCCAGACTTGGGTGGCTGGGGTGGACGCATATTGCCGGAAATCGGCGCTAGCAGATCAGTACCAGACTGAGTGCCGCTTGAGAGCACTCTTGAGCGCGGGGAGTGGACTTGGGGATCAAGGCTTCCTTGGAGCTGATGTTGTGCGTGGCATTGATTGTCTGAACCGTCACCTCGATTACCGCGGCGGATCCGTGCATCTTGAGCATGGGACGAGGCGACCGAGCGAGACTGCTCTTTCGGGTGCGCTCGTCTGTGCTCAGCCAAGACGGGCGTGGCGGTCGTAGGGAGCGAGAGAGATGAATGGGTTGGTGGTGTCTCTGGCATGATGATGCTATCGAGAGACTTTTAGCTCAAGCAGAGCGCTGACGAGAGTCTGCAGCAGTGCGCAACAGCAGTGGCGGATTTGAGAGAGGGAGTGACGTCCCTCGTTGCGCTTACGCTAGGTGAGTTGAGGGCAATGCGTAGGTAGTTGGTGGACTGAGGGAAGGGGAGGTGAAAGAGGATAAGGGGGATGGTGTGAGTAGGATGAAAGAGAAGAGAAGGAGGAAAAGAGGAATAGGGAAACACACGCAATCAACATCATATCATATTTAGCGTCGTCAAGGTGGATTACTATATCCACGAGGCAGCGTAAAGCGCACGGACCACATGAGAGACACCGCCAACCAGGTCTGTGCGCGTACTAGCACCACATGGTCCGTGCGTCACAGTAGTCAGAGGTCAGTGCTCAGATCCCAATGTCGATTCGGCATATTGCGAATCCGCACATGACGAGTGCGATGATGCGTGAATGCCTCAAGTTGAGTCCGGCTCAGCCCCCAATGAGCAGATTGAGCCACAAGCATGGTGAAGAAAGAGCAGTGAGCGGTGACTGTGAGTGTAGGTAATGGCGTGGGTTGAAACACAGCTACGCTTCGGCTACACATCATCGATGCCACCGCCCTTTATCGAATCCATGCGACTTTTGCATTGTGACTGATAACAAGTATACCGATTGCTCTACCGAGATGCCAATGTATTTTCAACCTACAATACTACTGTGTATCATACACCTAACCCACTTCTTCACTCTGCTTCATTCTGTGGCTACTGGGCAACAACGAATCCCTTCACTTGCCCTACCCGTCTCAGGTAATCTCTCACTGCCAACCTCATCTCCTCGGCGACCTCCTTGGTCAAGATATCCGTAACGAGCGGGTAGAAAGTCGATATATGCTCGTCAAACTACGTCGACACATCTTCAATCAGCACTACTATTGAAGTCGCAGTGCTCAACGCCACTTACCGCTCCTTCCTCGAACCCATGACAACCTTTGAGGATGTCGGTGACGACCGGCGTCCACGCGGTGATATTCCGAGGTTGCGTCTCGGCGTCGAGTGCGATAAAGTCCTTGATGATCTCCGTTGCCAGTCTACATTCATAGTTCAGCTTCGTATTCGCCCTCAAGCCGACGCAGCCCGCAGCAATACTCACGGTACTAGTCGGTCCAGAACACCATTCCTTGTTGCCCGATGTGCCTCTCGAGGATCATCGTACATCCTCAGCAGAACATTGATAAGCGTCGCTGCGGAGCTTGACTCTTGTTTGAGCAGGTTTGGGAGTTGTTTCATGAATCCTGGCGGACAACGCTGTCGTTAGCTGATATACCCATAAAGTATCGGAAAGCGTTGCGCAACGAAGAACGAGGCAACTCACCAACTTTCCACAACTTCATCCTCAGATCCTTGTCCGCGTTGAACTTTCTGGCAAAGCGCCAACTGTCGTCCAAGACACCCATGAACCTCAGCAGATGCTCAGCAGGGATGGTGTTGTACACATCGTCATTCTGCAAGAGCTCGTGGGTGGTCTCGATCAACAGCAGCTGCAGAACGCATTTCACGATGATCTGCTTGAATATCCGGCGTTGTTCAGAGTACGTGATAGTTGGTGGGAGCGAGGCGGGGATCTTGGGGACCGGTTCAAGCGGGGCGGGAGCGACAAACTTCTGGAATGGAGCTAGAATAATAAGTCAGTCGTCAGCCCAATTGTAACCGATTTATAGGCTAGAGGCTCGTATTGAACTCACCGTCCGCGTCTTCGCCAATGTTGCTCGACGGCTCCACCTCTGAATGCAGAGCGGGATCGAAGAGCTGATAGGCGGTAGTGGTCTTGAACAGTTGCACGAAAGCCGAAACGATCAACATCCATTTCTCCGGACTGAGCTTGCGGACATTGCTCTCAAGGAGTTGTTGGAAGCATGAGGTTCCGATTCGCGCCAGTGTGTCATTCTCTACCATATCAGAAAAACAAGCGTTCAGCGTATGTTCACTGAAATTTGCGAACTAACTCACCTTGGCAGATACAAGCCACGAGGATATCCAATAAGCCTTCGAGGTACAACTGCATGACGTCGAAGTACACAGTGTACAGGTCGATCAGATCCCTTAGTGCCGAGATGAGAGTTGTTGATAACCACACGCTCATATCCTCGGGGGATTTGAATCGTACGTCTGACTTGGCTCGAAGAATCGCGAATATGGGGAATAGGATTTGCTGACACACCGTGTTCCAGAATCCAACAGAGAAGCCGGTACCATGCGTTTTGAGCGTATCGAAGAGACAGTCGAGTGCGCTGCGATCCCGACGCGTCAGTACACCATTCCAAGGTCATCCGCGCCAGGACACTTACAGTCTTCGAACCTCGAGGTCCTCTCCAGTCATGATAATCTCGTAGAACGAGTGAAGCACGGGTAACCAATACTTGATCATTGGGTCATCTGCTGGAGCGACCTTTCCTTCCTCTGCTCCAGGCTGAGGCAGAAGACACTCGGGGCATTGTAACATGGTGGGAACCAACCCTCTGACCATTTCTATCGCTTGCAAAGAGATCTTCTGGAATTTGGACACTTTGCAAAAGTCTGTGATGCAAGTGGTGAGATCGGAGAAGGACCCGTATCGAACCACGAGGCTGAAATGTTCCCGGTACACCAAGGTGACGAGCTCGAACGCGTAATTGCACACCCGTTCTGTAAGCACCTTTGAGGCTGCGGAGAAAACGCCGAACATGGTCCGCCAACCGGAACGGAGGTTTTGCACACGCGCTTGCAGCATCTGCTGCAGGCATTGCAGAACCTGGTGACGATTTCGCTTTAGCTCTTCGTCATGGAAATCAACGAGGAACGTACCATCTCTCGAGCATCCGAGTTCTTGTTGTGGACAATGGTGTATTCGAATGGTCGTAAGAAATCCTTTTGAAACCTAAAATGGGCCAGTTCCTCCTTCTCCAGGAAGTTCATGGCCAATTGCCGCAAAGCGTCCAGAGCGAAGAAGCTGACATTGGGGTTGTTATGACAGCAGACCTATTGAGTAGATATCAGCTTGCGTGTCCGTTCGATGTATGAGTGCAGCTGACCTGATTGAAATGCTCTCCCAGAATGAGCCAGATGTTTGACCATTCCAATCTGATTCGGCCCATGTTGTAGTACGAGATTTCGACAAGCTTTTGTAAGCTGAACAAACGTGGCCGGGGTGATGAACCAGATGATTGGATCTCTTCCCAAGACACTTCGCTGAGCGCTCGCACAAAGTCGACAATGGCAGACTAGATCGGTATGCGATACAATCAGTCTGCGATAGACTATGATCAAAAGGGTGACTCACGCCCGAGAGGTTTTTGCTCATTGAGAACACCATGTCCGCAGCTACTGTCACCTGGGAAGATCTTGATTCCTCTGCGACCTCGTCTGCTGGTGCCCTCTTCTTCGCTGCGATCGTAGACTTGCGTTTGTCCGCACTTGATCTATGTTACAACTATCAGCTGATATGCAGCTAAAAAAAGGTGATGCGCACTCACGCTGTACGATTGAGATCCGGAACGTCCATACCGCTGGAGATCAACTGCATCCTCTCGAGTTGACTGACACAAACCAGCACATCCTTCCATGAAGCTTTGAGGTTGTTCCCGTCCGTAACAGCAATCTCCAACAGACTCTTTATAGCTTCGACATTTTTCGGCTTCATTTCGGCAAGGTTGTTGAGGAAGGTGAACTTTGCCAACGTGGTCACAAAGGCATTTCGCTCGAGCTCCATGTCGAATAGGCAGACAATCCGAATGGCGCTTCGCAGGCCTTCCAGGCATAGATTGACAACGTCCATGTCGTCCGTCTCTTGCAGAGGTCCAGAGATACCAGCTAGGAAAGGCATCCATGCTACTTCAAACATGAACCGTACGTGCTCGAGGCGTGAAGCTGCGTAGAAATGATCGGTGGGTCGGACGACTCCCCGTTTTTGTTGCCGGACCATCGCCTTGAGTAAGGCTTCGGTCTTTGATGCCATGTTCTCCGATTGCGCAACGTATGCTTCTTTCTGCAGGTCTCTACCAACGCTAGCCAATCCACCAGCAGCCGCGGCGGGCGGGTTCTCGATCTCGTCTTTCATCTTGATCTCGTTGGTCTGGATCTCATCGTAAACCTCACCTAGGAGCTCCTCGGGCAGATCGGCGCCATCGTTGATACCCCGATTGTTCTTGACAAACTCGGCTTTCGTCATCCGTTTCTGCTTGAAGTTCTTGTTATGCGCGTCCGTGTTGAGCATGATCACGGAGAAAGCGAGGATATAGGCGGTATCGGCGTTGGCGAACTTTGACGGGTTGCCGTGGGTGAAGCGGTCGGCGAACTTCAACATGAATCGGTCGATCTTTTGCGCTTCGCCTGGAAGTCGGAAAGACTGGAGGAACAGTCTCACAGCGTCGGTGAATGGCATGTCGGTAAAGTCCAACATGTCAACGAAAGCGTGCATAGTTGCCACGTTGTCCTCGTCGCCTTCACCAAGATACTCTCCGATCATCGCCTTGCTGAGGCCCTCGTTGGTGAGCAAAAACCGGGCAATGTCGTCAGGTGCTTTACTGCGGATGAAACCGTGCTCGACGAGATATGCGACGCCGCGTTTTGGCTTAAAGTTGAACTTCTTGATACCCTCTTGCAACGTCGTTTTCCTTTGCTTGGCACTCTCGAAGCGTCCGACATCGTCTTCTCCGATGTCAGGAGTGTTCAGACCATTGGAAGCGATCCCTGAGACTGAACTGCGCATGGACGGATCAGCTGGCCACATCGGAGTTGGCGCGGCGAGTTCGGCATTTGACCCTGAGACAGACAATGAGATGTGATGGCGGCCTAATCCGTCTTCACTCGCTCGAGGAGCTTCTTCCGGTCCTTTTGTGCCAGAAGTCGTGGTAGCCCACGTAGCGAGCGATTTCAAGGCCGCTACCAGGCATTCCAACGACTGTTTGCGGAGTTTGATTTCCGGTGACAATCCGGCGTAGTGCTGGGCGTCGGCTGACATGGCGGAAGTGCTCAGCGACGGCGGTATGGCGGGGCCGTGAGAGTGACTACCATGCTTTGACATGGTGTCCTGACTCAGCTCCTCTTTGCTTGGCGGAGCAAAGTGTGTTTGACCAATCTTCGAGACGATGTTCATGAGCCGCTCGTAGATGTTCTCCCGCGCCGCTCGATCGCAATCGTAGTTGATGTATATTTCGACCAAAGCTTGTGGGTCTTGACATAGCCGTATGAAGACGCCCAGGATGAGCGATTTCTGTCGCAGGGTTGAGTGTCTCATATCCAGAATAGGCAGGAAGATTTCGTTAAGCAGGACCTCGATCTCCTTCTGCGAATATAGTCGTATCAGCGTTGTCATGATCCAGCAAGAAGTCTTTCGCACCTTCATCTGAGCTCGCATCCACTTCAGCATGCACCAGAATATCTCCACGCTCAACTCGAACACCTGGTTGACGGGGCTGACTGCGTTTCTGGACAAGCTCAAGCAGAGATATTGCTTCGTCGCTTGTAGGAACGGCGTCATCTCGAGTGAGGTGTTGGAGGGGATGCAGACAAGAGGATTGACGAAGAGGTCGGAGTGGGATTTAAGGATGGTTAGAACGAGGTGTAGAGAGAGCAGCTTTGATCGCATTGCGTGGGAGCGAAGGTCCTTCTCGCTGCGAACATACTGTCAGCAATGCACGTATATAACCATCTACACGTACCTGTCGGTGACCAACGCTTTCATGCTGAGCTTGCATAACGCCCGGAACACCAGGAAGGCATCTTTGACAAAGAGCTCTTCAGTCGGTATCGGTCGACCCAGGGCGTCGAGATTCCCCTCTGACTCGTCCATCCCACCACTGGGGCCAGCAACGCTAGGACCTCTCCCATTTGTCATTGGTTCAGAAGACGGTACGGATGTTGGTTGCGGCGTATCAAGCGCGTCACCATTTGGCACGGGTATCGAAACAGTGTGTTGCGGTAACCGAGGAGATGTTGAAGGTTCCTCATCGTTCGCTATGGGTGCTGGCGCGGTAGGGATTTGATCATTGGGATTAGGCTCGGCAAAGGACTCGCTACGAATTGCGTCAGACACCTTCGCTCGTACACGGAATCATGGGTGCTCACAGTGTCAGTTTACCCTCCGGTGCTTGACCGTTGCTCTCGCCATCGACCGCTGGTCCAGGCGCTGGAGTTGAGGGCGCTGAAGGGGGCTCGCTTTGACCGTTCGCCTCGGCTTCTGCTCGCCTCGCCGCCTCCCTTCTAGCGTCATTCTCGCCACCAGCGCTCCTACTCCCCGACATCGATGCACTCCTGGGGTCAGGTCGAACAACTCTGCCGAAGCAATGGTGCACCATCTGTGTCAATCCACCTTGCGCAACAATCTGATTTGCCGCGTCGGGTGACAAGAGGAACACATTGTATACTGTACGGATCGCTTTGAGTAAGGATGATTGGTGGACCAACATGCCCTTGTCAGTCGATAGTACAATCGCCATGAGCGCTTTGACAACTTGCAACGCTACCTGAGGCGGCGAGGTCTCGGAGTATGAAAGCGTGATGGTATGCGTGATGAGATCGGGCAGGGGTGACATTCCTGGCGGAGGACCGTTGGGTTCGGAGAAGAACGAGTGGGAGATGAGCTTGGAGAGGAGGTCGAGGGAGGTGATGAGAATGGGGACGGATGTGGTTTGTGGGTTTGAGATGGCCAACCGAAGCGGTTCAAAGATCTCTCTCGGGTGTAGATATGCGGCATTGGACGATCCCTCCCCTCCTTGACACAAATCTAGAGCGCGTTGCGAAGCTGCGAGGAACGACGCAGACTTTTTGGCTTCCTTTGAATTGACCAGAGTCTGTAGCGGTGGCATGATGAGGACTGTCGACAGTTGCGGGCCGGGCGTGTTTGACGGCAGATTCGAGAGAGCCAACGTGTTCGTTGATGATCGGCGAGAGTGATGCCCTGCTTTTGGTCGCGCAGAATGTGGCCGCGATGGAGTTTGCGCTGCAGAAGAAGTGATAGAGTGGAGAGAAGTCACCGATGCCGAGGCCGTATTTGACGACCGTCTAGGTCCATCGCTGATCCTCCGCGATATGCTTGGCGTGGGAGCTGCCCCGGCAGGTGTCCCAGATCTGCTGAGCTCCACGTCCTCCAGTGTCTCTTTGCTATCTGTGCGAATGGGAATACCTCGGCCCGGCTTAGGCGGTGGCGGTGGAGGAGGAGTTGCTGGTGTGTCGTTCAAGCTTACGGTGTGATCGGCGGGTGGAAGGGCAGGCGTAGGTATACCTTCAGAAGGCGGAGCTGGCGGGAGCTCCTTGACTGGTGTCGGCGGGCCGTTCTGTATGCCTAGACCTACCGGTGTGCCTAGTGGAGGCGTGCTGTCCGTCAATGCCGTGTCGACTTGAAGCCCGGGTACAGTTGCCGGCGGCGTGGCCGCCGGAGGAGACACGTTGCTCTCGCCCTGTTCTGCCATTTCGTGCGTGATCCAGTATCGATTGCACCGATAGGAGAATGCCTCTAGCCGTGTACTACAGCCCTAACGTGACGTCCAGTCATATATATAAGTCGGTGACAAGCAATGTTTATCTATACATAAACGACTCTCGAGTGTGATGTTAGCAACAGTGGACTGAGGTGGACGTGTCCGCGCGACCGCGCACAGGCGTGATACATTTGATCCCGTCTACCCATGCTGCGCGGGGGGGGGAAGGGAGGGGGTTTTACTTTTCCACGTCATGCTTGTCTTCGCTGGTCTCTGAAGGACACTCGAATGACCGGCTTTGTTGGCTCTCTTCTGACGACCAGCTATCACCTTACGTCGAGACTGACAACAGCATCGCGATCCATCCATCATCAATCGACTTATTGGCCGGACGAGCAGGACTAGCGCTACCACCCCGCGTTTTCTGCTGTCCGAAAACCCGCTTTATTCGTTCTCTACATCCATTTCCTTCTTTTCCATATCGAGGGATGGCAACCGTCCCTTCCCCTCAACATGCATCCTCCTCACAAAACCCTAACTTGGGTATACCAGCATCATATCACCCGGAACCGCGACCGCCTTTAGCTCCTGTGCCACTCGTATTCGAACGGATGGATACACATGCGATCAAGCAGGAATTACATGACGCGTTGGGGGAAGATGGTCTGCCATATTGGAAGGCTCTGAACGGGTATTTACTTGGTCAGATAGGTAGGGGCGAGCTGGAAGGTATGGTTAGAGCATGGTTCAAGGGGCCTAAAGGTGTGTATGTCCCCCATACTATCACTGAGCAGAGGATTAGCGGGACTAACGTCGGCTTGAAACCAGTCACGCTACATAACAAACTGTTGTTGTCACTGCTTCACAATGCCGGCTCAGCACCGCGTCATCAAGTACCAGTATCGGCTGCAAATCAGACTAAACGGAAACGCGTGGGATACGATGACCCCGAATTCGATTTGGACGAGGCTATCATCGAACCCAAAGCCCGGATATCGCAGTGGGTCATGGGCATGGGAGGCAGAGAACGCGCAAGGGTGCGCAGGGCTGTCCACGGCAAGCATCTGGAGAAAGAGACGGAAGTCGATGCGGATGGCGAGGGCGAACTGCTCGACGGCGAAGCTGGCGACAAGGACAAGGCATCCAAGTGGTCGACGTTCGGAGCTAGTAAGTCTCGCGGGCCATCACGCCACACACCCAAAGCTGATTTCGGCTGTGCTTTTCAGGCAGCCTCATTCCACCATTGGCAGTACCGACACGAAGTCTGCCGTCTTCTCAACAGCTATCCCTGCGGCTATCGCAATTTGCCAAAACGCACGATTTGTCCATCGCTCCAGACGCGACCAGTGACGTAGGCGAATTCATGGCCGTAGGAATGGACGCGTACTTGGGCGATGTCTTCCACGGTATCGTGCATCTCACAGGGCGTGACAGGCCCGGAGGAAGGACTATACGTATGCCAGCTGGCCGAAGTGTCGTGGAGAAGGGGATACCAAATGGACATGTCGAGGCGGACTGGAACGCAGAGCTCGGATCAGGTGTAGGACCGGGAGCAGGAGCAGCCGCCACGGCTGTTCCAGCTATCAATTCTGGAGGAGATATGCCCAAGCCAGACATATCGACGCTACAACATCTATTCGCGTTAAACCCTTCGCTTCACCCACAAGCGTCCCCGACTCTACACCGACTCGCAACATCACATACGCTCGGCGAGATCGAGTCTGCTACACCACTGCCTTTATCTGAGGAAGCTACTCGCGCGAGGGAGGTTACTTCGACGTCCAATGGTGGTCGAGGAGGTGTAGGCGCAGCAAATAGGGCAGAAGCAGTCTCCCAGAACTTGTTGGCTACTGGGTTATTAAAGCTGGACAAGGCTGGAAGACAGAGCGAGCCAGACGGAGGGGAGAAGAAGGAACGGAAGCATACGCTTCACTGGAAGTATGAGGATCCCGCTCTGATCCTCCGTGACGTGTTAGGGTAGTTTTCAGTTTGAGGTGTGTGTGAGAACCGAGAAAAATCGTTGTAGCCGTCTTTACATGGCGAGCAGTATAGTTGTCGCGTCGGAGTCAGAGTCAGTCATCAGTACATAGCATCAGCATTGTCGTAGAAGCATGTGCCTTCACCGTGTAGCGTCATGTGATGGACAAGATCAAGCGAGACCTTGCCTCATGATACTGTCATACGCATGCGGACACATGAAGGTAGATGGATGTGGGCTGCTGCACAAAGAGACTTGCGAATGTTGCGTTGCGAAAGTTCAGTAGAGTTCATAATCCGACGCAGAGAGAGTGCAGCCATGGTATGCGGTGCATGGCAGATTGTAGTATTCTCCCCTGCTGACATTGAAGAAGAGTCAACGGACAAGCATACAACCGTAGGTGAACGAGACAATTCTATCAACTGAAAACAGCCCTGGAAAGAAAACCCGCTTGTATCGAAACGACCAGATCGGCGATAACTTAACACCGACAGAACTAGTCCACCATACGCCGAGCGCTTATGCAGCTTTTCCCAGTGCCACACTCGGCCGCACTCTCTTACTTCCCTTGCTTTTGCTTTGGCTGCTTTTGCGTGTACCCTGCTTGACTGCTTTGCACCAGTACTGCTTAGTCGCTACGCTGAGCCATACTGCCTACCGTCTACTGTCTGCTACTCGGTCCTGGATCCAATCTCTAATTCTACAAAGATCAAAACCGACGCTTGACTCTCTTCCTCCAACCGTCAAAAGCCTAATCAATATGGTGAGTTCGCCAGCCACCCGCCCCCTGCCTACCGATCGTTACGCCGTCGCCGCAATGCGACGCAGCGCAGCCCAACATCAAATTGGACGATAATAGTGAACGGTACTGACGATATGTTCGTTAATAGGAAGCCACCTCCAACAAGACGCCCGTCAAGCTCGCCCGTGTCCTCAAGGTGCGTTCGCTTACCCCTCTGACTCCTCTCTAGAATTCATTGTTGGCGGAAAGGCTGGGATCTATGTTTGTGGTCGGTGTCAGAAAAGAGCAGGATGGAAGGATTATGAGCTGGGGCGCGGTGTCGATGGGGAAGGATTGTGGTTGAGAAGAAGCATCAGGCAGTACGAGCGGGAGGGGTCTGGCACGCTTGTGTGGAGAGACGGCTGGAGGTGCCGAATACGCTCGTCAGCTAGCCAAGCCGATTGTGTCTGTCCTGCTTTGGATGGCGTGGGACCAATCGGTCAAGCTGGTTACTGTGCGGAGTCGAGGATTTCCATGGTCACATCAGCCGTCACCTGCTCTGCCTCTTGTTGCGTTGTGGTGGTGTTGGACGAGGATGTTGCGCAATAACGTAGAAGAGCGCGAAGCTGACTTATTGATATCCTTTCCCATATCCGCCCCTTTGCCGATACTCATCAACATCGTTTCACGCTGTTCTTTAAACCTCGATTCGCATCTCCTCACCCACAGGTCCTCGGCCGTACCGGCTCTCGAGGCGGTGTGACCCAGGTCCGCGTCGAGTTCATGGACGACACTTCTCGATCTATCATCCGTAACGTCAAGGGCCCCGTGCGGGTCAACGACATCTTGGCGCTGTTGGAGTCTGAGCGAGAGGCTCGGTGAGTGCTGTGGTTTTTCTCGTCACGATTGAGCGAGTGAAGACGGTTGAGAGGATGGGGTAAACTCTGAGCGAACGGGAAATGAAGTGGGATGAGATGGCGGTCTTTGCCATTATGGTCTAGACTTTCCTCACGTCTCACTACATCAGCCTCGCTCCAGGATCCACTCCTCTGCCTCACTTTACCACGCCGTACAACGCACAAAGGACATACGCTGACCACCTCTGACCTCCAGTCGTCTCCGTTAAACACCGAACACCAATTCGATGGAGAATGGAGATTGAGATCGTGGTGGAGGGAAGGACGTGCCGTGCACGCGCACGCGCACCTGGGCGCAGGAGCTAGAGGAGGGGAGCATGTACTCTAGGCTCGCTTTGACGTGATGACATCCGGCTTTGGCTCATATCCACTATCACCGTGTGACTGGTCCTGTGCGTTTGCTCGATTGTGTTTGATTTTGTGAGCCTGCGCAGCAGGTGAGAGGGTCCAACCGCTCTTGTTCTGTGCTGTTGTTCAATCTTGGGTCAATGTTGGTTTGTTGGGGTGATAGCAGGCATCGTGCATTGTGAGCGTGAGCGTGCATGATATGTTAGTATGGGCAGCCAAGCTATGACCGACTTGTCTCCAGCCACAGTGCAAAATTGAGAATACTTGGAACCTCCACATAGCATGTCCATCATCCACCGACTCATTCCTTCAAAGCTGTGATTCCTGAACACTTATTTGTCGGTCCATCACGTCCATCACATTATCGACCGCAGTATCCGCTCAAGTAGCAAGAACGACGGTTCACGACGCTTGTTCATCATTCACGCCCTTGTTATTATAAGCAGTAATGACTGAAGCAGGGACAAGTGCTTGGTCTTTACCGAAGACGATTGTCGCTCGAGAGGTTTTACCGGATCGTGAGTCCTCGCTGTACTCCACTGTACTTCTACTGTACTCCGCCCAACTCCATCGGATCAGGGTAGCGTCATCATCGTCGAGAGCTCTAGCATAGAGGCAATGAAGCGCTGTTGCCATACGAAGCGCGCGCGACATCTGCCATCTGACAAAGGAATCAACGACTGATCATGCTCCGTCGGTAGTCTACTCCCAGCCGCCAGAGTCAGTCTCCGAGGATGTAAGCAACAAAGGTAAACCAACAGAATCCGATCCTGCGCGTATGGGGGTATACGTCTGTCTTCTCGATGGTGAGTCGCCACGCACCCATCGGCCACGATGTTTCGTTCCTTTGCACAGGCTTTAAAAAGTGACCCAACTTGCTGATTCCGCATTCACGTAGACCGTCCACATCTCCACCCGTCCCTCATAGCTCTGAACAAACACAGACATACGGTCCATTCCATTCCTCTCCCTCCGGATCCAGCGAACGATCAACCCCCGTCACGGGTCATCCCGGAAGGCGAGATGAGCAATACACCCCGGTCTGAGGGTGGAGTGGGAGTAGAGGTCGAATGGTTCATGTGGAAGTTCGGCGAGGAGGAGGAAGCGCGCCGACGCGCTTATCTCCCTTTGGCGTAGACGTCAGACTACGTCCCAACAATTAGCTTGGACGGTGAGAACGAGAGAGTATGGGCGATACGAGATCTTTTAACGACATAATAACGAGATACACCGAACATATCATCATGCAGTTGTATACATTGTGTCTAGTATGTTGCATTGCGGTTGGTATTCATGACTAACGTCGTTCTGATACACTCCACTAGGCCCACCCTAATCGTCAGACCAATCTAAGCCTTGACGCCGTTCTTCTCGTCGTCGACTCGGGCCTCTTCGAGCTTCTGCCTGAAGAGCTTCTCGGCGTTGGTCCACACTGGCGCAGAGTCGCGCTCGGGCAATTGGAGGATTGAGGGGAGGAGGTCCTTGGAGAATTGCTCAGAAGCTTCACGGGGAAGCTAAAACATGCTGTGAGTTAGCACTTGTTTGTGGAAATCGTACGACAGAAACAGGCCGTAGGGAGTGAGGAGAAAGACGCTTACCAAAGTAGGCAGATGGTCAATAGAGATAACAGTGCATCGCTTGCCGACGCCCTTGGTGTTCACCTCGACAGTGGGCTCGGGGAAGGTAGTGTTGATGTCGTAGATGGGGATAGGGTTGTGGGGGTTTGTGGTGCTGTGTCACGATCACGTCAGCTGCATGATCCTCTCGCAAACGATCTATCGACAGTGTTGAAGATTAGAGACTCACTCGCATGAGACGTCGACGACAACGCTCAACTTCCTCGAGTCGCCTGCGGCAGCGATGCTGTCCGAGGTGACAAACTTGGGGATCGGCTGGGACAGATAGATACAGTTGACGAAGATGTCCACTAAGATCAAAAATGTTAGGTTGTGCCCATCCCTAGAATGAGACCTAATGAAGGTTGTACGCACCGTCAAGGATCTCTTGGAAAGGCCCGCCCTTGGCGGTCTCGGCCATGTCCCATTTGACGATGTTGTCCCTAAGGTTGTCATGAGCGTCAGATACATGTATGACTATCATGAGATGGCCGACTCACTCCTTGAGACCACACTTCCTGAAGAGGTCGACGGCACCGCTTCCACACCTGCCAAGAGCACCAATGACGAGCACCTTGACGTTCTCAACGCCGCCCTCGACGCTCTCAAGCGATTGCTTGACATGCGCGATCATCTCTCCCTCATTCTTGTAAGGCTTGAGACCCTTGAGTGTGCCCTTGCCGCCCTCGGCTTGCTGAGCAGCGAGCGCCAGAGCTCCAGCAGCAGCACCGGCGAAACCGGCATGGAAACCGAACGCAGCTACTCGGCGCTTGGTAGCGGGGTCCTCGAGGAATTCGAGGTCGTACAGCAGACCTTTGCCCTCGCGGAATCGGCGAAGAACATCGGTCCATCCGCCTTGCTGCTTGTAGCAGTGTGCGAATTGGATGTGAGTGTGCGGGAGAGGGTCGCTGGAGCACAGACATCGTGTCAGCTGATGATTCGACTTGTTGCTTCAGCTGACTCACGTAGACTCTGGCAGCTCCTTCAATCCGAGGATGGGAACCTCGACCGGGGCGCTGGGCCATGTATTGTGGGGAACGAGCTTGACGCCGACGCTACGATTTAGATATAGCCTGTCAGCTTCCAGCGGAAGTCAAGTAGGAAGCCGACAGCTGAATAGACCTACGCCTCGAACTCCTCGTCGTCAAAGATACGCTGAGGATCTCTCTCGACAAAGACGTCAAAGTTGTTGTCCAAGAGTGTCTTGGCGGTGGTCGGAGTCAAAGCCGAACGATGTTCGAACGGCTTCTTCTCGCACCTCAACCAGATTGGTTGACGAGGATGAGTCTCGGCGGACGTGCCGGCATGGGCGGAGGACGGGTTGAGAGCTTCTGAGCTGGACATTGTTGTTTACTGATGCTGTTATGGTGTTTTAAGAGGAGTGATGTTGTGCTATATATCACTTCCTTGTCGCTGTGGAAAGGTCGGGATGAACCGAGTCAAAAGATGCGGTCATATGCGGACTATGCAAGGGCGGAATCGATGACGTGGAATTTATCTTTTTGTATCATCTACTCGAGCGAGTCATTCCGTTTGACTTTGCCGAGATTTCCATCATCCACTATAACCAACTTTAGACCTTCATCCTTCGTCTTTTCTCACACACGCACACACGCGATAATATGTCAGAACCAGTTGAACAAACCAAAGAAGCTCAGCTCACTGCTCCAGCAGCCGAGGCCGCAGCCGAGGGCACCGCTCCAGCTCCTACTGCCGATGCTGAGGGAGGTGAGGCTGCTGCCGGCCCGACCAAGGGCGAGTTGAAGAGGAGGGCTAAAGAGGCTGAGAAGGCTAAGAAAGCCGCTGAGCGCGCCGCGAGAGAAGAGGAAGAGAAGAAGAAGAGAGAGGCGAAGGAGAGCGAGGACCACGCTAAGCAGAACTATGGGAAACTGCCCTTGCATCAGAGTCAAGAGAGGAATGGTGAGTTCTAACCCATAAACTATGAGAAATGGCCAACTGGAACATTATGGTAGGCCGTAAATTCCTCCGGTTCCCCAACATCAACCAGGACTCCATCGGACAGAGAGTCGTCTTCCGTGCCAGGCTGCACAACATGAGACCCCAAGGTATGTCCTCCCTAGATCAGCTATCCCTCGAATCCGTGAGCTTAGCTGACAATATCGGGTTCTAGGCGCCAAGATCGTCTTCCTCACTTTCCGCCAGCAGACTCAGACTCTTCAGGGTGTTTTGGTCGTGTCAGGGGAGAAGGACGAGCACCAGGTGTCCAAACAAATGCTCAAATACGCTCAAGTCATTCCAGTGAGCTATACAACTCGTACCGGTTCGTTTGTACTCAGCTGACAGCCTTTTCAGTCTGAAACCATTGTCCTGGTTGAGGGTGTGATCAAAGCTGCCGATGTCAAGAGCTGCACCATCCAGGAGTACGAAATTGGCGTTCAAAAGGTATGGCAGCTGCGCGGTCACGCTCCTCGTCAATAGCTGACTTTGGTCAATATAGCTCTTCACTGCTGTCGAGGTCGGAGAACTGCCATTCTCTATTGACGATGCCTCCAGACCGGAGTCTGACTTCCAACGGGTAAGTGGAACAGCGTAATTGTGGACCGAAGATGCTAAAGCATGGTTGCACCGCAGATGGAGACCGAGGATGTGCAATTCTCCCAAGTTGCTCTGCCGACCCGTCTTGACAACCGAGTGATGGACCTGCGAGTACGTCTGATTGCTCAAACGAATAATGTATCAGTGCATCAACGCTGATGCTTGGCTTTCGCAGACACCGACGAACCAGGCCATCTTCCGAATCCAATCCGGAGTGGTCAACCTCTTCCGTGACTACCTTAACTCGCAGGACTTTGTCGAGATTCACTCGCCAAAACTGCAGGGTGCTGCTACAGAGAGTGGTTCGAGCGTGTTCAAGGTCCAATATTTCAACGGTCAGCTGAATTGTGCACCAAGCGCTGAACATGTCAGCTCATAGCACTTTCAGGTACCGCCTTCCTCGCACAAAGTCCTCAGCTCGCCAAGCAGATGGCTATTGCCGGTGACTTTGAGCGAGTTTACGAGATCGGACCTGGTGCGTCTGCGATACCCATTGTATCCAAAGTCGCGAAACTGACCTGTCGTACTCGACTAGTTTTCCGAGCGGAGAACTCCAACACTCACCGACATCTTACCGAGTTTGTCGGTCTCGATCTCGAAATGGCCATCGAGGAACATTACCACGAAGTCGTGGAGACTCTCGACTCCATGTTGTTGGCTATCTTCCGTGGACTAAAAGAGAAATACAGCCACGAGATCGCTACTATTTCAAAGCAGTTCCCGTGCGAGGAGTTCATCTTCCTCGGTGAGACACTCAAGCTGCCCTTCAAGGAAGGTATGAAGATGCTCAAGGAGGCTGGAGCAACGGACAGTGACGGCAGCCCGATCGGCGAGATGGACGACATGAGGTGAGTGTGAGCTAGTGCTTCGTCGAGACGATTTGTTCTTTCTCCTCCAGTCGATTGAAAGGGTGCGCCGTGCTGACTCGTTATGATCTCCTATACTATAGCACTGAGAACGAGAAATTGCTTGGTCGCTTGGTCCGAGAAAAGTACAACACCGACTACTTCATCCTTGACAAGTTCCCCTTGTCCATCCGACCATTCTACACCATGCCGGACCCTACCGACCCCACCTTGTCAAACTCTTACGACTTCTTTATGCGTGGCGAAGAGATCTTGTCGGGTGCTCAGCGTATTCACGACCCCGCATTCCTCGTTGAGAGGATGAAGGAAGCTGGAATCAACCCTGATGACATGGCTGGGTACTTGGATGCGTTCAAGTTGGGTGCGCCACCTCATGGTGGTGGTGGTATCGGTGAGTCTTCGCCAGCTCTGTGCAGATATACGATGTTAGGATGCAGCTAACGAGGTCGTACAGGTCTCGAGCGAGTCGTCATGCTCTTCCTCAAGCTGAACAATATCCGTCGCGCCTCGCTCTTCCCCCGTGACCCCAAGAGGCTCAGTCCTTAGACTATTGGTATCAGCGCCGCAACAGAGCTTGAGCAGAGAGCAGAAGGGCCGTATACTGCACATAGACACTCGGTCACCCATGCATTTGTGTTCGAGCAGTGTGCGTGTTGAACATGTTGTGTGCAGGTGCACATTGAACACCTGCGCGACTCTCGGCGATATCTGGCTGTCGAGCAATCACACGGTTTGTGATTTGAATGCCAGAAATGCTGAAGATTATTACATGATGGGATATAAAATATGCAGGGGATCCGACGAACGACGAACATATATAGAGTACAAGATGCAAGTCCGATTAAGCGACCGCTCAAACTCTCAGTCATACTTACTCCTACTCTGGCGCATACACTTTCTACACCACGCTACCGCTCCTGTTCCCACCTAGTTTTCGAGAAAAATGTCACTCCACAGTATACCCAGCGAGTCTCGACGGTGTCCTGATGCTTTTCACCTGCCCGTTCTCATCTGTCTGCCATTGCACTTCCCTAGTAACGCGAACATGCGGAATCATCAGCGTCATACATTGGAAATACTGGGCACTGGAGCGGATGAGGGGCGTTACTGACCTGAGCTGAGATCTGGATATCTTTCGTTTATGTTTCGGTCTTTCCCCCATCACACTACCGGTCGTCGAGGTCGAATCGGAATCTTCGCCTCGGAGCGGTACTGATGTCATCGCCGCGGGAGACGGTGATGGCGACGTGGACGGCATCGGTGCAGACATCGTCTGAGGAATGGAGAGCGCTGATTTTGCAAATGTTGAGGAAGTATTGCCCGTCCTTAATGATGATGATGCGGCAGCAGGCGCGGCAGTAGTCGGTGTTGGCGATCTAGGAAAGGGAGATTGGGCCGAAGGGGTCGATGATCTTGATGTACTCGCGCGAGTATTCAGGGGATGAGGCATATGTATACTCGCCATCGAGTTGGACTGGGTCAAACGAGGACTACGGCTCGGCGTTGATCCTAATCCTGATGTTGAAGAGCGGTAGGACGACGACGGTGATGGCGACGGCTGTTGAGCCAACGGAGGACTCTTAGTCGAGCGTAGTGACGTCGACGACGAAGAAGGCAAAGGCGGAGGCGGCATGGATCTATCTATCACTTTCGCTGTCTGTACGACCGGTTCACCGCGGAGTGTACCGGTTGATCTTGCTGCTTCAGCGCGAGTCGAGTCGGGCAGAACCACTTCCGACATGGTCCTCCGCATTGCCCCCGGGCCGCCTTGACCGTTGCCTCGGCCGTCTTCACCTATATCTATCGCGCCTCCTCTCGCTCTCGCTAGAGCCATAGGATCCGGCGCGTCGGTCCCGAATAGTAAACCCGGTAAGACTTCTTTCGCCAATTCGCGCACGAGCACAGCACCATCTTGCCGACTTAGCTTTTCGACGATATCCACAAGCCCAAATCGGGCTACGAGACTAGCTCGATCGGGGTGCGCGTCGCATACGACCCTCGTTAGGCGGAGGAGGTTTAGCTTTATCACTGCTTTTGTCGATCGTTCCAGTGTGTCCGCTAAGCGATGGAAGAATGGCGGGTGGGAGAGGGTGCTGGTGAGCGAGGTCGAGAGTCGGAGGATCTTCAGGAAGCTGATATACACTCGTCAGCGATATTCCACAAACTATGCAGACTATGCTTGAGATGGAAGCAAGATCTGACAGAGGGCAACGAGTATTGCAGACTCAATCTCGACTCACGGGTCCAAGATACCCTCAAAAGACACTCCGGACGCGTGAACAAAGCACCGGACCAAGCTATCCGAAGCTGACTTTTCCAGTAGAACATCCTCGACCCTTGCCGTCTCATCCTGCATCCTGCGCGAGCAAGTCAGCAAATCAGCTCTGTTTGGCAAACGCTTCTGCGCACGGAAAAGCTGAGTAGAGCTTAAGCGGCACACTCACCAAGCGAGGATAGCGTCGAGCGCGCTCACGCGCCAATACGGGTCTTCAAGTAGATCGATGTACACTGCGAGATCGCCGTCAGGTAATTCTCCTCGATACTTGATAGGAGTTCGAGCTTGAGACTCGAAACCCACGCTTCATCCCGTCATTCTGCCACAGCAGCCTACGACTGATCTTGCCCGCGTTCGCCAGATCACACAGGATGGGCAGCGCGAATTGCTTCAGTGGCGATTTGTTCATGATGACTTTCTTCAACAGCGGGATTATCCCACTGGAAGCGGCTTCTTCTTGGCGAGCCTTCGAGAGGCGGGTCATACTGTAGATAGTCTGGAATATGTGCGAGCAGATCTCCTAAGTGGTCAACAACGTCAGCCCTCTGTCCCCTCTGAACAAGGCTTGGTCGACTGCTCGACCCCGTAAGATGTAGGGGTACTTCGAACGAGTTGAACGACAGTGATAGCAACTCACGTTGCTATGCGCGCCTTTGGTGCTCTTCCCGAGCAACTGCACCAGTATCTCCATAGCATTGGAGTTCTGCAAGATCTCGATGAGCTGAGGGGAAGTGGACAGATGCTTGATGGCTTTGATGGCCGTGATGAGCAGTTTGCGGGGTAAGAGCTCGCACGCCTTGAGCAGACCTATGTCAATCCAGGCGATGTTCAGCAATGAGTCTGCTGTAGCACGAGCTCGGGATAGGTCTCACGAATCATGATCGGTCTACTAGCGAACGCCTCCTTGATTCGTGAATCGGCCTGAGCAACTTGACAGAAGAGCAGCAGGACGCCCACGGCTCTGTGCGCCTGTTCCTCTTTCGCCGAAGCGTCGTCGTCATCTTTGAGAATCGCCACGAGGGCAGTTGAGAGGGGATCAAGTATTCCTTCTCGCACGAACATCCTACAGAACTCGTTTCGGGGCGTGGGGGATTGTAGGTCGAATACCGAATTGATACCTTCCAATGAAGAGAGGATCAGGTTCTTGTTCAAGGCGTAGTCCTCGTCTAAGAGTTCTACTAGAATTCGCAGTCCTCGACACCTGCAAGCATCGTGTGTCAACATGGATCATCGCGATAAACATGAGAGTCGGCAGGACGTACGAGATGAACATCTGCAATGTCAGAGCCGAACGCGTGAGTTGCTGAATGAAGGTAGACGCTTCTACCCTTGTGTCAAGGGAATGCTTCTTTGACGTGTATGGCTACAGTACCAAGTCAGCGTCATCCCGTTCAGCGGTCAAAAACGTCGCGATGCTTACGATGATGACGGGTATTCCACCAATCAGGCAGAATGACTCGAGCAGTTCCACGTCACTGATGACAATCTGCGAATCACCATTGATGTAAGTACTTGCACTTATTAGATCTTGAGACGGAACTCACAAGATTGACCAATTTGAGTAATCTCACCGCGACATCGCGACTGAGTCTCGACTCGAGCACCTCGAGAACGCTGTGTAGGTGAAACATCAGAATCGCGAGTATCAAAAAGATGGGACTGCGGTACTCACGCCAACATGCCATGTTGCGCGACAAAGTGGCGTTCGAGACCCATCTCTGGCGTGTTCTCCAGCAGGTTCAACTAAACAGCAAAGCGTCAACTCCCTTTACCGTCACTATGGGAACGGACAATCGACGTACGAGCTCGTCGCATGCAGATCGTAGTGCAGCGGAGGACGTAGTGGGCTGTAAGATATCGACGAGCTTGTTGATATTTGCATATAGCGTAGCCCGTTTGTCCCGGAGGAGGTTCGCTTCCAGGTCTTCTGTATCGAATCCATCGTCGATTTCGGCGAATGGATCCGCGGCGTCGTCCCCGTCGTCTGAGCCTTGCCATGATCTGTTTGGGCGCCGAGTGAGTTGGAGCGATTGTGACTTCGATTTTGATTCTGAGGGGATGTCAGCTCCGCGTCAACTTCCCCCTGTCACAACGGCGCTTGTATCCCATACTCACGGTTGAGAGTAACGTTCTGCGCCGCATCGAACATATCAGAGTAATCTTCCTCTTCCTCCTCGGTGTACTTCTGCAACTCCAACTGGGATTCTGACTCGTGCAATCCTTTACTTCGGAGCGAGTTCTGACGCGAGGACGGTGGCGAGCGAGCCGAAGGACGCGGACTATGAGGCAGAGACAGTGTAGGTGACCGACTTGCACTGTGCGCAGGAGTAGTTGTCGAAACAGCTGCGGCAGAAGGTTTGTTTGGGGTTGATAATGAACGTATTGGTTTCGGGGGCGATATCTTCGGTGTCAGAGTCAGAGTCGCCATCTTGCGTATATCGTCCGGATGCATCAGTCCTCGCCTGCCCTTGCTTCTCAGCTGACAACAGATCATCAGCGATCGAGGGACCTTGCGTTTAGGCGATGTCACCTACTTTGAGATTAGCAAGCTTCGATTCTAGCTCCAATTCCGATTCGTCCACTCCAATATCGGAGTAATCGTCAACCACAGCCTTCGTAGCTGATTTCGAGATAAGAGCGCGCAAGCTGTCCCCAGTCGGAAGAGGTGCGATGTTCAGAGCGGGTGATTTTGAGGGCCGTAATGTTTTCTGATCTAGATCTTCACTCGCAGTGGACTCTTCTCGACGATCTATAAAGTCACCATGACTAATTCAGTCTCTGGAAAGGATTGGAAGTGGAGGGATCGACTCACGCCCGAGCTTCGATAGCGTGATGTCAGCGGCAAAGTCGTCGTCCCAGCTTTCCCCTGCACTCTCTCTCGCGCGGTTCAGCACGTCGCTGACATGCAAGTTCTTCTGCAATAGTCCCGAAGTTGGCTGAGGATGTAAAGAAGAAGAAGAAGATGACGCTCCGGCTCCTGCTGAAGTAGCTTGAGCAGCTATGGACCCGCCTGAGGAGCGCGATGGTAGAGCAAAGAGGCCTAGAGGATCGTTTGACTCGCCTCGTATTCGTTGATTCGTGGTCGACTGTTTCTGGGGTTGCGGAAGGGGCAAGCGCCGCATGGTGCCGAGAGCTTTCGGCGAGGCTGCGATGCACATACGAAAAAGCCATCAGCTTCTCCGATTCACGCACAGATGTGTCAACAGGACCCACCGTTAAGCGCCTCGTTCCACTCTTGAACCCTTTGCACAGCTTCATCATAGACAGTCATGGGCTTCTTCGCTCGCACTGTGCCTCCGTCTGCCTGATTTGTAGGCTTATCGATACTGCCATTCTTGCCGCCGGATCCACCAGAAGGTACCCGCAGCGTGCCATCTCGAGCTTGGCTTGTGGCTTGAGCAGCAGGCGATCGCGATGTCGAGGTCGAGTTCGAAGCTGAGGAGGAGGGCTGTCGTTGTGATGTTGTCAAGGACGTTGGTGGGGGCGGTGATGCCGTCTCGATTGTCTTCTTGACTGACAGCATCCACGGGTGTCGAAGGAGCTTTTTGGCTGTTACGCGGAGGTTGGGATCTTTCTGGAAACAATGGTAGAGGAAGTCTTTGACGATCTGTGCGTGGGTCAGAGGTAGGTCTTGTAGGACCGGGGCACAGAATATATGGAATAATTGCGGAGGCTGCAGACGTACAGGACTTGCACCTTCTGGTACCCTCATAGACTCGTCTTGAACGATCCTCCACAAGGCCTGCATAGGAGCCAGATCGCCATGAGGTGGTTTCCCTTCTAGCAATTCGACCACGACGCATCCCACGCTCCAAATATCGCTTGCTGTGCTCGCGCCGCTCTGCTCGATTACCTCTGGTGCCATCCAATAGGGCGAGCCGACCACTTCGTTATCATTATCGTTGTGCGAGGTCGGACTGGACCTCGAGTTGTTGTTGCTGTTGTCGACTAGCTCCAAGTTTGGCTGAGTCGCGCGAGAGGATACGCCGAAATCGGCGAGTTTGACGGAACCGTCTTTGTTGGTGAGGATATTGGCGCCCTTGATATCGCGGTGGATGACGCCTTGCTCATGCAGGTAGATGAGGCCCTGGAGGACCTGGCTGATGTACACCGCCACGAGACTTTCGGGGAATTTGCCAAACTTCTTCAAGATCGTCTGCAAGCTCCCGTTCTCGCAGTACTCCAGGACGATGAACAGGTTCTCCTTGTCCCGCGCGAACCCCTTGTATTTCACGATGTTCGGGTGGTTCAGGTTCTTCAACAGGTCAATCTCCGACATGATGTCGGGCAGCGAAGAGGGCGGGAGCGATAAGAGCGAGATCGACTTGATGGCCACCGTCTCCCCCGTGAGAAAGTTCAGTGCCCGATAGACTGAGCCAGAAGCCCCCCGACCAAGCACGTCGCCCAGCTGGTAATTCGACAAAGCGACTGCTGCCGCCATCGTGCATGCTGTCTGGTGTGTGTCGTATAGTAGAAGAGAGTGCGTATATCAAGCTGAGGTCTCTAAGATACCCAAAGCCGAAAGGCGAAACAGCTCTAGTGGAACGAGCTGATAGACGTTCAGATGGTTTTCAGCAATTCAGCAAGTCTAGCTATCACCTTCGAGAGCAGGAATCAAGGGGCTCCGGTCGTCCGGTCCATCGGTGTAATGCGATGTGCTGAGCTCGGGAGTGATACGTAGCGCGAAGTCCAAGGTCGGTAGTCGAGCAAGCAGGGAAGTAGGCGAAGCAAGGATTTGCTCAAGTAGACCGCATGCTGTGTAGGTTGATGATGGTTCGTACCATTGACAGTCTGATTCAGTGGATGATGACCTGATGACCTGGTGCTGGTGCTGAAATCTGAAACCAATTATCATCAATTCTCGACGCGTCTGCTTTCTCGCGGCTCGTCACGTGATGCTCAATCGATACTGTGTTATTGTTAATGTAATGTACGAGTATGCTAGATGCACAGTCTACGTATGATAGATGCTAGTGAGGATGTATATGATAGATGCTATTGAGAAGTATATTATATGACATGATGTTCTAAGAGACGATCGCCGTCCAGCTCCAGTAGCTGCCTGCAGATCCGCAGATGCCGCAGGTCCTGCTCGACCTCCGTCCGACATGAGATATCCGCTCAATGTCATTGGTTCACCTCACTTCGCCGCGCCATTAGCCTTTTCCGCTTTACCCCCTTTGCCCGTACCGCCTGATGAAATAGCTCTAGAACCCGTCTTTCCATTTCCACTGTTCCCCGCACCATCACTGACAGCCGAAGCGGAAGCTCGTCTGACAGGTTCGACTATAGGGAACCATGTGCGATCATCGTATATGTAAGCGTCGGGGTCGGTCTTGATTGATAGATGCAGTACTGCGTTTCAACCACATATCAGTATTTGTCCGCTGGCGACTGGACAAAATAATATTGGTCATCGACTCACATATCGAAGAGGTGAAGATGAGGAACGAGCCGTAGCCCGTCATCAAGTGCCAATATGCATGGCCTGCACGATCCACCATTATCATATTAGCTTTGTTCCTCATACATCCAAAACGCTTGTATCGTGTCGAATAGCAGTAGACTCACCCTCGACGAACATGCCCAACGGTCCCAGAACCTCTCTGATCCTCCTGAGCTCATCACAGAACAGATTATCGATATTCCAAATCCCGAAGCCGGCGGCAAAGGTGGCTATGCCCCAGGCCATAGTGCGCCCTATCAGCTTACGATGCGGGTGAGCAGGGGGTAAGCGGTACGCGATGAGGAAGATCGTTCGGCCCGTCGTCGTCAGCAGGATTAGGGCGAAGGCTACTTGGTGGTAGACCGGGTTCGGGAGGCATATGCTGCGCCGCGATACAAAGGCACGTCAGTCCTGCGCGCCACAGAGAGTAGATCTAATGGATGACTGGCGGTAGCTGGCCAACGACTTACTATGACACAGTCACGAAGATGTCCCATGCGAGCATCACCAGAGGGCCCCAGATACCGAAACGCGGTGTGAACCCGGGCAAGGTGTCTAACACAAGGTAGGCGGCGTATGAGATGACGTAGATCTGGCGGGTGCGGGTGTAGTGTCAGCTCGGGGACACGTATCACTGGCGGACTGGTAACGCAGCGACCGGGTCCAGCTTCTTGTGCTGACGACGCTTCCCAATGGCACTTCCCACCCCAGTGCCCATCACTCGTACCTTCTCACACCTCAAATCCAGGGAGGTACCCGGCAAACTCACCATGGGCAACTCATCCATCAACTGCCACTCCCACTTCAGACTGGCGTGGAAGCCGAAACTGCCTACCCCAATCAGGCTCAGCCCGAGATAACATAAGGCGTAACGACTCGGTAGGCCATTAGATAACGTCGAGTAGCATCCGTAGAGCCCCAAGAGGATCGAGGGGAGGTTAGTTATCGTGTTGATTGTTTCGGCGACGTATGCCGTATGGACGTAGTTGAGCTCGCACCTGGCGTGATTTGTCAGCATGTGCCGTTCGGCAGAATCAACGTGCGGGACACAGAGAGTGTGTGTGAGCACTCACCAGTCTATCGTGCTGGTGTGTTCACCCCAGTCTGCCCAGAGACAAGACCAGCATGAGCCCTTACTCTCTGTATAATCGGACAGTACACGCTCACTCACACCCGCTGGAGATCTGGTCTCCGCGCAAGCTGTCGAATGCGCCCATTTCGCGTTATTGGTCGGATGAAATGTATGGTCAATCTAGCTAATCTAATCGTCTATCTGTATCTCTGTGCGATGCACTGATGCGATCAGAGCCAAGAGAAGCGAGCAGGTCCCCAGTCGCAGAGGTGAGTCCGTCTCTGCAGCGTCCTGATAGGCGAAATAGTAATTCGCTGTCGGTATTTTCGTTCGAGCTGGTCTACTGAACCAGAGCTGGAACGAGTACTAAGCGACCTATCGAGATTCTGAGCAGAGCGAACTATGCGCAACGAGTCGGTCTTGCGATCGTGGTCGCCTGGGTGTAGTAGACTCTATGCACAGACACGCAGAGCAGGTGGAACCAGCAGGAAATTTCTGATCTCCATCCTGCCTGGGACGAATGCAAACGGCTTATATAACCGACTACACGGCTGACTTTACTCTCTCGAACACTCGTAATCGCATCCACCATTCAGGTTCGGGTTCTGGTTATTTTCGGCATGAAAAGGGACTAGGGGGACTTGGGGATGTAGAGACATCCCCTTTCGGGCAAGGTACACGTAGGCCGTCGCTCGTCAAGCAACAGACATCACGAGTAAGTACTCTCTACTGCAGCGCTGCCGATGCATCAGATCCGCGGTGATTGACGGGTCTAGCGTGCAAACTTTGTCGATTTGTCAGCGGCGCTGACAACGCAGCGTTGCGGCGTACGACACGAATCACTGGTGGAAGTCCATCTAGCTACTCGAAGCGAGAAACACTGCCGGATGCTGGAATCCGTCGGAGGAGACACTTACACTGCACAATCTACTATTTCATACGACTATTTCCTATCACATTATAAGGTGTTGGTGTTGGTATGGCTTCTCGGCGCAGGCACTGTGCCCGACCAGAATGACCAGGATTTATATAGCTTTATCAGGTTCTTTCTCCGCTTCTCATTCTACTCCACCACCACCTCCATCTCCATCCATACCCACTGTCAGAGACGAATGTCCGTTCTATGCAATATGCACTTTTGCACTTGCTCCCCACTGTAACTGCTGCCGAAAGTCACAAGACTTCAACAAGACTCTTAAGCCAACTCGCCGCTGAGCCTGTCTCCTCGCCTCAAAGCGTTGGCGCCAACAGCAAGGATGACAATGGTGGTCAAGGTGAAGATGATCCACTCGATCCAGCCGAATGCCTCGGCGGCAACGAGCTGGTTGCAGTACGCGATGGTGTCTACAGAGCATCGCTTGCCGCCTCCGAGAGCGGCAGTGTACGAGGCGATAGCAGCGAGCCAGAAGATCCAGCTAAATAAAGCATATCGTCGTCAGCACGAAACAGTCAAACGTCTTTCGAGTCTTGAGCCACTCACGTGAGAGCCAACCAAGCGACGTGAGATGCAATAGAAGCGATGAAGCTGCTGGAAGCTTTAAGGAAGACGACAATGTATGCGATGGTGAAGGCGAATGTCCACCAAGAGACGAAGACCAAGAACTTCAGTCTGTCTCTGTACGAGTCATTGGGGTAAGAGTTTTCGTTGTTGTATCGAGCGACTACACACACACAAATGCGTCAGCTGGCCGATTCCGACTTTGCACTATCGCTGGAAGAGGTTGACTCACCGAGCCAAGAGGTGATACAGCCCTCGATCAGGGCGAAAAAGGCCAGGAGACCGAAGAGGATCGGGTGGCCGCGGCGGACGGTGGAGCCCTGATAGACGATAGCATGCTGAGGTCAGCATTGCGTCGTTGGATGACCGGCATGTGGGTGTCCCAAGAAGAGCTTTCTCCATAGCAGATGTATCGTACGACGGAGATCGAGCGGCAAGGAGGGGAAGGCGAGGAAGGGTAAAATGGGAAGGGAGTACTCACAATGTCAGCCATCTTGTTCTGTGCTGCGGGTGTGAGTGTAGTGGTGGTGTGTAGAGTGTGGAGTGTGGGATCAGGAAGTCAGTGTCCTTGACGATGCAGTATCGGATCGAATGATATATCAAGTGTCGAGTGGAATAGTAACAGTAAGTGTAAGAATGAGCTGAAGAAAGAGCAAAGCGGTTAAAACGATAGTAGTAGTTTTGGCGCCACCCAAACAACTGCAATGTTCTACCTAAACACATGAACCAGATGCACCAGATGAACCAAATGAAAAATGAATCATCTCAGTCGACGTCATTCCTATCCCCGTTCCCTCCCGTCCCTGCTTTCCTCCTCTCCTGCTCCTCTGCTCTCACGCCTGACACCTGCTCTTTGTAGCTATAACATCGACAAAAGACACAAACAGCCTTTACCGCTTACGGTAGGCCAGTCCGGATTTCCTTACGTAATCTGAACCACCCGCTCCCGCTATCCCCCTTGAAGCTATGACGCATCAGTACAAGGAGTACTAGCCATTACGGGTGCTCGGTAACTCCAACTTTGATCTGATGTTCACCCCTGATCATCACCACCACCCCCGACTCGTCACCACTCAAACAACGTCGTACGTCGTACGCCGAACCCCGAACGCCCAATTCTTATGCAAGATCCATGATCCATGATGATGCTATGCGATGCTATGTATGTACTCATGCAGTAATATATTCCCTTTCGACTTTGTGATCTGCCATCTGTCGTTACCGAGGTCGCTCGTTAAATGCCATGCAACAATGCTGCTCGCCTTCGCCCTCGTCTAGCCTCAATGGCTCGCTGTCCTATGACCCTCTTGACCGCCTCTGGCTGCTGCAATTGATCTGAATCCCGCCCCGGCCTTTCTTGTTCTGCTTCTTCCATTTCTTTCGTTTCAGGAACAGGGTCGACTGCCGGCCGGAATGCCCTGGACAACCTCCGTCTCGTCGATCTGCTCAGATTCGTCCATCTTCTCTGTTGCAAAGGACGGGCCTGATCGTCCTTCCTCAGCAACTCCTCCGCTCTGCTCAACATCACTTGATCTTCTCCCGCACCACCCGTCTCACCTGATGGCACGATGCCAACAGCTGAGAGTGCCGCTACGCGCTTTTTCAGGTGGTTTTTGATCCCTCTAGTAATCTTTCGTCCTACAGTCGACAGTGCCGGCCCATGCGCTTCGAGTATCGCTAGTGCGGCTGATATATCCCCGTTCGCTCGCATGGCCTGAGCAGCGACGCTGACGGCTTTGGCATCAAGTGGGACGTCCAACTCCTTCAAATCGGTATAACAGAGCCGTGCTGCTTCTTTTCGCTGTCCCGAGTAATTAAGCGCCTGGATCATCGCGGTGACCGTGTCCAAGTCCAAGCTGTCCGGCGCGAGGGCGCGAATGCGTTCGTACATCGAAAGTGCAGCTTTGGCCCTCTTCCGCTTCCCCCAACCAACCATCAAAACAGTCAACATGGACTTTGATACCGGTACCCCGACTTGATCGGCAAGAAGGAGTAGATCTTGCGCTTGATACATGTATCCTGTATCGGCGTATCCGCGCATGAGAGCCACGAAATGCCGTTGATCAGGTTTGAATCCTCGAGCGATCAATGCGTTCCATACTAATCGAGCGGAGGGAGTTCCCCCGATCATGACCGAAGTCATGGCGTCGAAACGAAGTCGATTGGCGAGGGTTCGGCTGCCAGATTGTGAGCCTTGAGTTTCGAGGGACCGGACAACACCGTTGATCGCGGCCTTGAGTGGTGGAGCAATACGGACTCCAGCCGCAAGGGAAAAGGTATCTTCCGTTATGGGGGACATGAGGTGGTTCGGGGAGGGGCCTGTTTCGCGATCACGTCCCGTAGCAGAGACAGCGTCGGCGAGCAACGAATCAAGCAGGGATTGAGTGGGCTTGAGATCCGGCGAGAGTTGCCTGACTCTGGTGACTAGTTTGATGAGATCAAGCGGCGAGTGTTGGAGCTGGGAACGAGCGAAGTCGACCAGCGTCTTGAGGGTCAGGTTGTCAGGTTGGACGTTGAGCGCACGAAAGAGGTCCATAGCCTTTTCGAAACCCCGGACACCGTGCTGACGCGACAACGCGCCGAGGACGAAGTTGAGGGTGTGCTTGCCTGGCAAAATCCCAGGTGGCAGCCGCCAAGCTCCGGGCTGCTCGCCAGAGGATGCTGATGGATACACCGGTTTGACTGTAGCTGAGCGAAGCATTCCAATAGCATCGTCCAGTAGATGCAACGATGCCATTGCTCTCACAATCGCGCCAATCATGTCGTCGGTCAGGAGATGCGGTCGTTCACAAAGGCTCTCCCAGATTGTCTTGAGCTGATCGACTCCGCCAGTCCGGGAGACAAGACTGATTGCCAAGCGGATCGTGGACGCAGAAGGCTTCACACCGCCCTGCGTACCTAGTTCTGGCTCGTCAAAGTCGAAACGGCTAAGCAGATCACCGGCCTCGTCGAAATCACCCGCATCCAGCCGGAGTCGAATGAGCGCGTTGAGGACACGTGCTTCAAGCGGTAACTGTAACCGCTCGATGTCACCGAGGACACGTTGTTCCAGCTCCTCGTCAAATCCCAAAGCCCGATATCCGCGCAAGATAGCAAGCTGCTGAGCGGCATAGTCGCTGAGATGTGACGCGTTGGTTTCCTGCACGATAGCACGCGCGGTCGGCAAGTCGCCGAGCTCGAGATAGGCCTGGACGAGGTGATGGATTGCCTCCGACGGTGGAGATATGCCAAGCTGGTCATACAGCTCGAACAGTTTGGGCACTTTGGACCCTTGATGTATACCGAAGTGCGCTTGCATGTGAATGGCGATGAGGTCGGGAGTATACAGTTGGTGCGAAAAGGTCTCTGGCGAGAAAAGCTCGACAATGACTTTCCACTGTTTCGAGGCAGACAAGTCTTGAGCTATACCATCAAAGTCCAGTAGAGGTGAAGTGGTGTCGGTCTCCAATTGCTGTCGTAAGCGTTCTTGGAAGACTGTCTTTGCTAGGCGAGGTACACCGAGACGTGTACAGAGATCCAGGAATCGGCGCAATATCTTGCCTCGGAAGTATCTTCCCATGAATGCGTCCGACGCAGTCTTCTCTGACGGGAGGGCGTATGCGACAGCTCGAAGAACACGCAAGGATCGGGCAGCATCCTCGGATTTGAGGCGAAGGGCGATGACAGGGCTCTCGCGCACGGTACGATGAGCACGATCGATCAGAGTCCTCACATCGCCATGTCGAAGCGATGCCAAGTCGGCCTGCGACAGTGTCGATAGTGTGAGAAGTGCGAGCACGGGCTGCGTGATGATAAGGCCTCGAAATGTTTCCAAGGCAGGTAAAGGGGAAGGCGGAAGAGCAGCGATATCGTATGTCTCAAGCCACGAGTCTAGCCAAGCCCTTCGACTGCTAATCGCGGGTTCTGCTCCGCCTGATAACATTGATTGATTCGCATGACTCTCGCTGTCGCGATCTGGCGGTTTCGGTGTTGGCTCAGCAGCTATTCTCCTCTCCCATATGGATTCGTCGTGGTGATGATCCATTCGGGCAGCTGAGCCAATGGTATGATGCGACTGCCGATCATCTTCCGCTATTGCCACTGCGGCCGTGGCCGAGTACGTGGCGCCAGACACATTCCTTTGTGATTGGCTACTGCCAACTATGTGAATCCCATCTCCACGAAGACCTCGTGCGGACGAATGAGCTTGTTGGGCAGCGGCGCGTAAGATTGCCTGTCGGGAGGACTCGGCTGGCAGAGCTTGAGAGATGAGCGGAGACGGGGTTGCTGCAGCTAGGCGTCGGGTGCACGCCTGCCGGGCGGAGGGGAGCATGAGGGGGCGTGTTGATCCGGGGCTAGCTGAAGTCGAAGTTGGAGTGTTAGCTTAAGGGGCCAATCACGATGGAGGTATATGGACCGCCCGATTCGATCGTCTGTGTACACTCACCTAGCAGAGCCGCGGCATCGGTGTGACAGATCAGATGAGGAGCAGGTCGGAGACAGCAGTCCACAGCCAGAATTTACTTTCGAGCGCGAGAGCTGACGATGTCGAGAGGCGTATAGCTCAGTATGCGGTCGAATGGTCGAATGGTCGAGGTTGATATTTTTGGTTGTGTCCGTCGTGTAGGGTGAAGTAGGAGTTGAAACTCGGAAAAAGTCAATCAGTGCATGCGTAAATGGGCGGAGCGAATACGTAATCGCTCAGTGTACAATGTCGGTAACGTCGGTGGAGGAGGTCTGATTTGTTGTCGACTCGTCATCTTCTGGATGGTTAGGACCCTCGTACCAATTCACTGCTCAGCGCTGTACATCAACCCACTCAGCCTCAGTACGGACTGCGGAATTACGAGAGGCGTCATGTCCCATACACTGAAAACACCCGCCGAGGAGGCGGAGGTACCGTTCAGTATCCTCGATACGGATCTGTACAAGGTACGCTCAAGTCTTCTCGTAGTATCACTACATGGGATCGCAAGGCTGACCATTTTGTTGCTCTCACTGCCGACTGCTCGATAGCTCACGATGCAGAACGCCGTCTTGTATCATTTTCACGACGCTCATGTCGTAGTGCGATTCACCAATCGTAGTCCTTCCATGCTGTTCAGCAGACAATGCTTCGAATGGGTGCAAGAGCGAGTCAACCGTGAGCTGGCCTATCCACGAGCTTGTGCCAGCACAGCTCACTGATTCTCCCCTACTTGTGTTACAGGTCTAGGAGAGCTCAGACTTACTTCCGAGGAAAGAGGGGCTCTGCACGCTACCTGCCCGTACTTCCCAGAATCGTACCTCGACTACTTGTCGACAATGCGTCTCGACCCCAAAATTCAAGTCAGGCTCACGTTCCATCCTACCTCAGAAGACGGTCAGATGGGGGAAGTCCAATGCTCAGCCGAAGGTCCTTGGAGGGATGTCATACTATACGAAGTCCCCATCATGTCTATACGTAAGTCATCTCGAGAGGTCTTGGATGGCTTGGAGCTGACGAGAACAGTGAGCGAGGGGTATTTCAAGTTTGTCGACACGGACTGGAATTTGGATGGTCAACTAGGTGAGTAGCTATCGCCTGACCTCGTGGCTAGTCTCATAGTGAGGTACAGCAGCTGACACAGCCAGCAGAATCCGCTAAGCGCAAAGCCATCGCATTACTTTCCCCACCAAAACCCACCTCTCCTCTGATATTCTCCGAATTCGGTACCCGAAGAAGACGAAGTTTCCTGACACAAGATATCATCATGCGCGGTCTGATAGAGGGCGAGAAGGAATGGAAAGCGGGCGGTGGTTCAAGCGGGGCTTTGGCGGGTACCAGTAATGTGCGTTGCAGCTGTTCGATTACTGCAACTGCCCAGACAGCTGACTCATCACGCACGTAGGTATACCTGGCTCTCAAGTATGGTCTGAAACCAGCGGGGACTATTGCGCACGAGTGGATAATGGCTATCGGCGCTACGTACGGGTACAAAGGGGCAAATGGGCGTGCGATGGATATGTGGGAGCAAGGTGCGCTACCCTCTCAGGCTGAACGTGCTGGGACTCGCGCTTATCCCCAAGACGCAGTATACCCGCCAGGCCCCTCAGCACCGCCATTGACTATGCTGACGGACACGTACACTGCTGGCGCGTTCTTCGTCGACTTCATTGCGAACCCCGAACGAGCCTTGCGATGGGGCACTCTGCGTCAAGATTCCGGAGACCCATTCGCGTTCTTGAAGCAGACCAAAGAGGCTTGGCGGCAGGTCGAAGAGTCATCGGGAGTGAAGAGGGATGATGGCGCTGTCGCAAAGGGGAAACGAGTGATTTTCAGTGATGGCCTGGATATAGAAAGGGCTATAGCGCTGCAGAAGGGCTGTGACGAGATCGGTATCGGGGGTATGTCGCGTCTCATCTCGTCAATTGTCAATATTGATACTGGTCATACATCGTATCGATGGTATAGGTTCTTTCGGGATTGGCACTTTCCTCACAAACGATTTCCGAAAAGCCTCCAATCCCGACGAAGTCTCGAAACCACTGAATATAGTGATAAAGCTGAACCAGATCAACGGGCGGGACTGCGTAAAGCTATCAGATGATAAGGGCAAGGTGGGGTTTCTCATCACTTTGACTAGAGGAATCGTGCGGCAGAGGCTGATGACTGTTGAGCAGTACACGGGTGATGTGGAGGAGGTGAAGCGGGCTCAGAGGGAATTGGGGTTGGCGGCGGAACACGAGGAGAAGCGGCGCGGATAGGGTAGACCAGCGTAGAAGTAGATATAGACGTATTATAGTATGTACTACCCTCCACAGATAATAGGGACAGAGTCGTATTGCATCTCGAGAGACACTCGAGTCCTCGTAGAGCAAAGAGAAGGAATAGAAATATCAAGCCGGTGCCACGCCACGCTACGCTACGATGCCACGCGAGAATGATCGTTGCTGGATTGACTTTCGCGACTTTTGACTTTTCGACAACCTCGTCGCATATGCTCTTCGACAATAACATTGCTGTGTAATACCAGTACATATACGCGACACGGCAAGCATTGAGCGAGTGATGTGCAACCGCTTAGACTAGACTATCACGACACGGAAGGAAATTGTTCGAGGACTGTTCAGAGAGCAACGGCAGAAGTTAGAGAAGAGTGCCAGATGTCGTCAGCCCAACTTCGTCCAGCGGGCAGCACGAAGCCTGCCGTGCCGGTGAGTGCTTGTGCATAGGCCACGACAAAGAGATCTCTGCGCTGCACTAGCTTGAATTCGACCTGTCACTTGTGCGAGATATATGAGCTGATCCGACAGCGTTTGTTTATCAGCCTTTAGTCAAGATCGAATCGCAATACAGGGTGAGTCTTTATTCCAGCTGCAAGCTGCAACCTCAGGCCTACGCAGAGCACAAAGCTCGTCTTGCCTCTCTCATAGGCATTGACGGCGGATAGAGGGCTTATGAAGAAGAACTGGAGGGAGGAAGTGGGTGACAGCTGACGACCACTTCTCTGCGCCCGAACAGAAATTCCTCGGAAGACGATATATCGCCTTCATCTCCCGTTCGGCACTGTGGACAGGGGCGGTGCTCGTCTCCTGCACAGCGCTGAAGACTGGTACGTCCACTGTCCACTGCTGTTTTTCAGCAGCATCAAATCGAGCTGATCAAATGATGTGACTGTGGTGTAGGCTCGCTTAACGCTTCGCTCCTTGCCGTTCTGGCTAGTGTGCCGGTGTTCGTATCTCTTGCTTTGGTGCTGAGATTACGCAAAGCGTACATCACTCGTGAGTCTGCCCTTGCGCAGGGGCTTAAGCTGATACTGGATGACATCCTCCTTCCCATCTCATCTGTCCATGCCTCTACTCATCTATATCTGCACCTCCGCAACAGACCCGTACACTCCACCATCACGCACCTCCATCTCAAGCCTCTTCGTGTCCAGCTTCTGGCACGAACGCGCCATCACCCTCTTCTTCACCTACGCAGTTTTCAGCTTGACCGTATCGAACCTGTGGTGCACGCTGGTGGAGAAAGATGGGGACCTTGCGCTGTTCAGCCCTACGACGTGAGCCCATCGCATCATTTCCAACTTCGTATTGCGTGCTTGCAGCTGATCCCGTGTATGACTCAGACGACATCGGTGGCAGCTCAACGAGAGACGAGTCGTGCTCTGCGCGTCTAATCTTACCCTCTCGCTCGTCCTCGCCGCAAGGGATATCGTCGGTGATCGTCTCAAGGCAGCATGGCCGGTGAAAAAGGTCAGTCCAACTCGCACTAGATCAACCATTCCTGCCCTGCACAGAAACCATGAGGACTGACGACGCATGTATCTAGGTTTCCCTCGCACAAGCCGTTCAGACTGCTCTGTTCGACGACCTGTCCTCACTCTTCTCCACTACTGGCGCTCTCAGCGTTACTGCACTCTGGTCCATCTTAGTGCCTTTTGTGTACCGCATCGTACTCAGGAGTTGGGCGTGGAGCTGGGTGAACTGGCGATTGTGGGCAGTCTTCATCCGGTCAGTCATCCCGTCCTCTGCACTCTGTCTGCACCGTGCGGATAGCTGATAGATCGTGACATAGTCCGTTCCTGGGCAGCTTTGCGAGAACATCTAGTCGTGCGCCTAGCGCTTGGTCACTTGCCCCCCAACTCCTATCCCTGAACTTGGTAACCCTCGCTATCCTCGAAGTTCCGCTCAAGGGCTTGATGCCGTACATCACGCAGGTGAGCTGGCGGATCTCGCGAGCTTATTGCCGCACTTTTCAAGGCTGACATCGTACATAGCCCCTGCAGTTTGACGAGTTTCTGCGCAAGAGCCCGCTCACTCCGGACAGATACCTTATCACCGCGTTACGTTCGCAAAATCCTTACTACCTGGTCAGCTACTATTACGTCGTCGAACCATCTAGCGAGCTGACTTTTGCACTTCATTAGCAATTTACGCTCATGGAGCTCTTGCGAGTCGTTCATATTCCATCGCGACGGAAAGCCCTCTTCGACAATATCTCACAATCACCAAGTATCACTCTCGAGTTATGGCAGGAACTGCTCCTACAGCTCGGACGCATCAATCACGCTCTTCTAACCCGAGGCGCAACCGCCAGACCAGCTTCGACGTCTGCCTCAAAATCTCGATCGCCTCCCGACCCAAGGGCAATTGCCATCAAACAAGGCGACATATTCCGTCCTGTCGCCCGCCAAAAATCCACATTTGGTCTTCGGGGTGTTCTGGACGGACCGATCCGGACTACCGCTCCTGAACCAGTCGCCAAAGTCGGGCAGGTGGGAGCTTTGGCCGTCAAGCGCGTTGAAGAGATTGAGAAAAAGGTAGTGGGCAGGATAGAGGCGACGCCGTATGGCAAAGAAGTGGTCGTCGGGGCGCAGGGACGGATTGGTGAGGCGTACGATTGGGCAGGGAGAGAGTGGGCCAGGCGAAAACTCCGGGCGGCATTCCCAGATCTGCTCACTGCGAAGCGAATCATCGAGAGTGAGTCTACACTGTCGTCACAGGATCCGATCAACATGCTGAATCTCCTTCCGCACTGCAGTCTTCACTGTACTCGCTGTATCGTCCGTGGAAGAGGATACCTACGGACACGTCCAGCAAGTCCTGCCAGCGACCTTGGAGGCGATCGTACGATTCCGCTCGACCGTATCGGGCTTCGAAGCGGAATTGGTCTATTCGAGTGGGTTGTTGGGTATAGGGCAGAATGCCGCAGCAGGGGAAACTCAGCGTACCCTCCTCGAAGCGAAGAATGGTCAGTCGTCGTACATACTACAGTAAAAATCTTATGCTGATCAGAATCTTGCGTTGATGCAGCATGCGATAAGGCCGTGAGGAGGATAGGGGAGAAGTTCGGTCCGAGTCTCGGCGCATTCAGGTTCCCACCTAGCATAGCTCAGACACTGGGCGATATCGTCAAGGCGCAATGATCGAGTATAACATCTGTAGATCATGACGCGTCACGCAATACATTGGATGAAAGTATGCATAAGGTCATCTATGACATTGTTCGTAGGGCAGGTTCAAATACAATTACAAGTTACAGCTTTACGTCTATGTAGACTGGTCAAGAACGCTTCTAGGTGGCGGCATACTAATCGATCTGATATTCCCTTTAACATGGACGTTGATCTGCGCTTTGTCCTTGTTCTCGACATTCCTACCGAATAGGACATCCAGTAATCCCCTGGGTCTACTACTTTCGCGCTCGCGCTGATGCGTAGAGGATGTGGGCGAGGGGGAAAGGGGGAGATCGACATTGAGCATAGTCGGTGTCGTGGGTGTGGACGAGATATGATTGAGTTGATGTTGCACTTTCTGCAAATGGTAGTAAACGCTCGAGGGATCTTCTTTGCTCCTCGGCCGACCCCTCTCTTCCTCTTCCTCCGGAATCTCTTCTTGTCCATGTCCATGTGCGCGAGCAGATGAGAATTGACGATTCAGATCCAGCTTCTCCATTGCGCGGAGTATATCGACGTCCAGGCGCACCTCGCCCACGCGCCCATCATCGTCAATATCGATATCGACGTTGATCTCGAGATCAGGATCGAGTGCCTTGATATGGCTTGCGCTCGCCGAGGCTGATCCGATGGACGGAGCGAGCGACGACCGCCGGATCGTTAGTGGGGATAAGAGTAATGGCGACTCTTGCCCTGTTCCGATGTTTGCATTGTGCAACAAGACTGTTCCGGAGCCGGGCTGGACTTGGTCCAGCGCTTTTCGCAGTACGCTATAAGCGCGAGAATCGGAGAGCGTGATCACTACTCTCGAAGAGTGGCTGTGGGCGTGGGCGTGAGGCTGGTGGGGATGAGTATGAGTATGGTTGTTGGCGTGGTGCAGCTGGTGCAGCGTCGTTGGGTGTTGCTGGGCCATAGAGGGAGTGAGGGGGTACGGCCCACTGGTCACTCTGGATCTACTTGATGCTCTGCTTGGTGCTCGAGAAGAGGTCGAGGTGGATGGCGAAGAAGAGAGGGATACCTGACGACTCAGTGGGGAGAAGGGTATTGTCGTCTGGACTTGGACTTGGACACTGGCAGTATTCCGCGCATCGCCACTACCCCCACTCCCATGTGCACTACCACCACTGCCGCTGCCGCTTGCAGCTCCAGTGCTATTGCCACTGCCAGCATTACTGACTGTAGTAGTGATCGGGGTCAACGACGTCGTAGCCCTAGTCCTGGGCGACGTGGATCCCACACCACCCACACCTAGACTTGTAGCAGGTGCATTGCTGATTGATACTGGCGCCCAGCCTCCCACGCGATTATGCGACACAGTCCTGCGCGTACCTGGGCGGGGCGTCAGCCCAGCAGGAGTCTGACGATCGGGCGCTGGTCCTGATGTCGTCCGTGTCCGCGTGGCAGAGGCGGAGCGTAGTGTCGTAGCTGTCGCTGTCGAGGTCATCGAGCCCGGGTTTAGAGGCACGATGGGGGACAAGCCCAGACCTTCGCGGAACGAGGTGAAGGTCTCCGTACTTCCTTGGCGGCTGAAGCGGGGCTTGGCTCGCCCCGGTCGACTCTCGCTATTGCTGTCTGAGAAATCCGGGGACAGGGTATGCTTGGTATCGAAGTCGATCTTGATCCAGCATCTCAATACTTTGTCAAGAGCCTTCTTACCCCCTGAACTGGGTCGAGAGAGGGGTACGTGGCCAGGCGGAGGTGAGGGCGATCGATGCTGCCTGCCTGATCTGGGGGGCACGGACGCCGATCGCGGTGATGTGGCCGGGGCAGTGGTCGTGAGTGCTGGATCAGGCGTCAGGGGGGCACCGCCTTTGCGCGAGAGGTTGAAGATATTCGGGAACCAGCTTGACGTTGATTGCGATTGGGATTGTGATTTCGAGTGCGCCTGAGAGCCAGGGCCAGACGCGGTCATTGGCGGTGTATCAGGAACAGGCAGGACGAGCTGCAGTATCCTCGAGGGCGTTGAGAGCGTCGCCTCGCTCTCTTGTGTTGAGGTAGGGAGGAACGGGGTAGAAGACGTAGGAAGGACGTGGTAGAGTATGCCCGCGCAGCGAAGTAGGTATTTGATATATGATGTGATGCGCCGTTCGCTCTCGTTCGAGGTATTGTGCAGCACGAGCGTGCGGGTGCGTGAATGATCACTGCCGTTTACATCGTGCTCCGACTCGTCCGACTCGTCAATGTCGAGGTAGATCGGCAGGGTGTACTTGACTTGGGCCGGCATGAAATTCGTCTGTTTAAACTTCCTCTTCTGCCCTTCTCCGTCATTCCCAGTGCCATTCCCGCTTGTATCCAGCTGACTGACTGAAGTCTCGTCCCAATGACGTAGTCGAGCCAGAGTCTTTTCGCTAATCTCGTATGACCTGAACGCGGCCATTCTCCGCCTACTATCAATGTCCAGAAAGGTGGCGAGGGCTCTCCGGACTCGCCGCCACTCCCTCTTCTCATGCTCCGCACCGGCAGCCGAAAGAGATGGCGTCTGGCGATTCCGCCAGGGCGCATGTGGAGGATACAGCGCGTCTAGCTCTTGGAGTCGATCCATGACTCTTTCCCGCATTATATAGGGCGAAGTGTGCTTCGGTCCGAGAGGGAATCGCACCTGCAATAAAAGCGAGAGAACCACCAGGCCGATACACCATATGTCTAATTCAGGACCATAGTAAGTGATTTCTCCCGGAGGTCGCGAGAGCGCAAGTACGATCTCGGGGCTCTGTGAAGTCATTTGCGTCAGAACGTGATCGTCCGATACTGGGACACATCATCTTGGCCGATGCCGACTCACGTGGAAAGCGGGACTGCCGCAGCAAGTGGTCAACTTTGGTTCGCTGGCAGAGAATCGCGTCGCAAGGCCAAGATCTGTGAACGATTCATTATGGTCAGCGCCAATGACGAGTCTGAATTCGAGCTAGGATCATCCTAACTTGGCTCAATACTCACCAAGAATCACAATGTCCCCTGTGTCAATATCGACGAGTACATTGTCCCCTTTCAGATCACGATGGCACACTCTGCCTTTGTCATGCAGGCAATCACGCACGACGGAAACTAGCTGGTCGAGGATGTACGCCGCGCGGGACGGTGAGAGCGGCAGAGGATGGTTGGGGAGTGGGACATGGTGCGAGGCGTAGTCCTCTGTTCGATACGATGTACATCGTCAGCATCCCGTTCTCACCGCACAAGAGATGTGATACGTACCGATAAGGTAGAAATGGCCCTCGGTGCGGACCCACCCATTCACGCCGATCAAGCATGGATGCGTAGGCAGCTCGGAGAGGAGTGTCGGCTCGCGAAGGAGTCTGGCTGAGATAAGGGGATGGTGCGGATATAGCGGGGTGTGTTTCAGGGCGTACTGTCATCGCAACAACAAGGGTATCAGCGATGCATCTTCGCTGGTCAGGTCTCGCCAAGACAGGATGACCAGGGCGTCAAGTCCTAAGCGTCTTGTCGTGACGAGCGATGTCATGCCGCACTCACATACTCTCCATCGGCGCTCAAAACTTTGTACACTGTGCTGAATTTGCCTTTGCCCAGGACGCCGCCTGAGGACGCGGGGGAAAAGGTGTACTCTGCTATCCCTCTTGATAAGAGACTATCGAGGGATGCGACTGGTCTTGGCTCTTCCCGGATCTACGCACAAGCAAGTTGAATCAATGGTATGAGCTTCTGCGATCTCCTTTATGATAGTATATAAGTCAAGGAATACAAACACACCTTGACAATCTCGTCCCAGTCCATATACTCGCTGATGACGGAGAACGGAGATCCCTGTCGCTCTTTACGCTCTTGTCGCTCTTTGGACCTCTGCGCGACTCGTACTCTCGACCTCTCTCTTGCTCGCGCTACCACTCCGCCCCCACCGCGAGTCGGGCTACTCCGACTGCCCGATGGACCAGGATTGGGACTCGGACTAGCGCGGCTCCGCCTGCTCGCGCTCAGTGCGTTATGGGACGCATAGACGAACAGCGTCCCCGCGCCCGCGTGCTCCGTCTCCGCGCTCGCGCTAGCGCTCGGCATCGTGTCCTGTCCCTCTATACTCAATTGGTCGGAATGCGCTCGGCGCTTTGCACACAGCTCGCAACGGCGTTATCTCCGTATCATCGTGTCCCAAGCTGTAGACTGTTGAATGATAATTGGGCAAGACCGGAGGTGTCTGTCGTCTCGAGGCTGAAGGAAGCGCCTCGATCTTGGTGCGCCGATGAGTGCCGGTGTGGAATTTATAGTCAAAGGTGCTCACACGCTGTCGTCGTGAATGCCGGAGAGAATGAAGGGATGGACGATCGGAGGGAGGAACAAGTGACGATCCAATGTGGTTTATGCCTATATACGCTTGTGCATTGGAATCGGAATCACAAACGAACGAACGAACAAATCAGATGCATGCATTGGACGTATCATGCTACGACCAGGTCGGTAGACAGTACAAAGAATAACGTACAAGTGCGCAGAACTGTCCGTATCTTGCACGGTTGGACAAAGCCTTATCTATCGCGCTCCACCACTTAGCGATCAGGATCAGCGCCTCTTTCCTTTTTTGTTTTTCTGCCAAGTCTCCTAAGGCTAACTAACGCTGGGGCTGCAAACCTTCGTATTTCTCGGCACGGCGTCGCGCCCACGAGCACGGCGGCCCAGCCTCGGCCGTAGGGCAACTGACCAGTGACAGCTGGCCACGGGCCACTAGAATCTGGGAACCTGGGAACCTGAGAACCTGAGAAGGGACCAGACGCCAGGCGCCAAAAACCAGAAACAGAAGCTAGACACTAGACACTAGAAGCTGATACGAGTATGGTGGATCATACCCATATGTCAGTGGCGCGTGCCGTTCCTATGTCGACTTGTTATTCCGACCCATCCGACCAATCACGAGTCTCAGATAAGCGAGTCCCTAGATAAGCAAAGTGCACTTTACTGCAATTATCCGAGTAGTTGTGCTAGCCTGTTTGCCCTACAGGGCTACTTCACTACTGTGATTTCAGTATGAGAGATTGCTGCTCCATCGGGTATCCCGGAGACACCTACTCCTTCAAGTAGAAGGAGTGACACGCTACCCACACGTGAGATGGGCATGTGCACGATACTACAGGAATTCCAGCGAAGCTCATTGTTGCACGCCGCGGGTACAAGTTGGGCAGTTATGCATTTATGCAGGACACAGGTCTAAACTGTATAGGTCGTTCTTTCTCTTGTAATGTGCCATACATGCAATGGACAACAGACCATTTCGCTAACACTCCGACGCCCATATCTCCTCTTATTGTCTACCTCTTTTGCTGACCTTTCTTGTGCTCCTCGTACATAGCTCCACTGCGCCATCACTCCACTACTCTATCACGCCGCCGCCTTCTGCCATCCTCTACGGCCGACCCAGCCTCCTTCACCCTTGAGATAGCGATGCTCGCAAATCATCTCCGCCGTCGGTCGTTCGGCCGGGTTAAGATCCAAACACCTCTCCACCAGATCCATGGCGTCCCCCAACCTTCCCCCTTGATCAACTTCGATACCGTCGTCTGCACGTTCGCCTGCACATCGTGCGCGGATGGTGGCATCAGCCCTTGTCCCTTCCTCCAGTCCACGCAGGACCGCATCGGGCACTTCTTCAAATGGCGTCTCTCCGCATAAAACCACAAAGGCGACTACTCCCAATGCCCACACATCCTGCTCTTTACCGCTGTACGGGTCTCCAAGCAGGATCTCTGGCGCGGCGTAGTGTAGTGTCCCGGAAAAAGTATCCCATTTCTTGCCCGGTCGCCAATGAGCAGCCGAGCCGAAATCGATCAGCTGGCATCGGCCTTGTCCGTCGAGAATGACATTTTCATCCTTGATGTCTCGGTGAATGATGCCATTGACGTGCAGGAAGCGCACGGCGTCTGCGAGTTGACCGATAAGAGAACGGACTTCGAACGGCTCGAGACCCGTTGGAAACGCTTCCACTCTCTCAAACAAATCTAAGCCAGTTCCGAAACGAGGCATGACCACTATTCCTCACGTCAGCATCTGTAAGATATGCCGCTCAGATCTGGACACGCGTGCACACTCACGGTAGTAAAACTCGCGGTCCTCGAAAAAATCTATCAACTTGCAGATATTGGGGTGTCCCCTTTCGGGCGATGTCTTGATCTCGGCAGCGATAAACTTCTGCGTGGGCGAGGTGTATCCGAGGCTGCTATCAGATCTGTTGCTCGAACGACTCGAATCAGGCGTATTGGGTGCGCTTTGATCGAAATCGCTACTTCCGTTCGATGACGTTACGGGAGAGGTCGGCACTTGATGATCGGAACGAGGTCGAGTGGGATCCCAGGGTAGCATGCGATCGGGCTTGTTGTACAATAGGTGACGGAGCTGATCCATGACATGGACTGAGAGAAATGATCAGCATCTACAGTGACAGCTTGCGGCTTGTAATGTCTGCTCACTTTCTACTGGTATAGGGCCGAGGACCTTGTGCCTAAGGAACCGTCGGATATCGTCAGCGTTTCATCGTTTCGCAATTGCAGATATACGTACTTCTTCCAACAATCAGCGAGAATTCGGGCTTTGATGATGTATTTGATTATGACTTGATCCTGTGATTGAACATTCTCGTCAGCAATATTTCTCATACCAGAACGATTCGATACTCACTCCCACTGGATCGCCTTTTGGTCCCTTGACCTTTGCACGCATGACGAGACCATATGCGCCCTTGCCCGCCTCGCTGAGAATGATATAATCATCGATGCCCCTACCACCGAGACCGCCTGCAGTCTCGCTTGTTGGTGTTCCGCATTCGCTTGGGACCCCCACGCTAGGCGCTATAGAGATCGTCGAGTCTAGTCGAGGGAAGTGAGGAACAGCCATCCCACTACTTGGTCGAGACGAAGGTGACCGAAATGGCGAGAAGGACTGCAGACTAGGAATCTTCTCTTGACCTGCCCCACGAGCGGATGGAGGTAACGCCGTATTGGAAGGTATAGCAAAAGGTTGGACGACACGCCCAGCTACCAGACTGACACGGTTGGTATCGCGGCGACGCGGTGATCGAGGCGACATTGGAGGAGAGTCCTCCTTCAACTTCGCTGACCGATCGCGTGAACCAGTGAGACCTCGAGCATACTTTCGGATCGATTCGAGGCCGTCCTTCGGTTCTGATGGTGCGACATCCACGGAGGGCGTGATGCCATCACGGACAACACCGTCACGGGGAGTCTCTGCTGGCGAGGTACCTGCTGAGGGTGGTGTCGGGAGTCCACCAGGGGCGTTCAAAGGGGACGCTTGTAATGGGGAAGGCTTCGCTGGGTGGGATGGGGTATGATGAAGGGTTTTTGGCGGTACAGGCAGACTGCTGCTCTTCAATTGTGCAAAGGTCTCCTCAAAGGGGTTCGTCGATAACGTCGGCGCAGCCATGACAGCATCGGCTGTGCTGGCTTTGGTATTGCTCTCTGTGTGGCCTTGGATCTCTGAGGGTGTCGGCGTCGAGTCAAGTCCCATGCCTCGGCCAATCTCGTGCACCCCTCCGCCCAAAGCACCTGTAGGACTCGTTGCCGAACGCTGGTCCTCTTCCAATTCTTCATCTACCATCCTCAAGAGCTTTTCACGCTCCAGCTCCCGCTTTGTCTTTGTTCTTGGCAACGGGGGTGCCCCAGTCTTCTTGACGGCACGCAAGCTGTCTCGCCTGCCAAAGCTGGCGAAACGTACCGGACTGTCCGTGTCTCCCACATCGATGGCCGAATCCTCATCTTCGATGATCGCCTTCTCATCGATGTCTTCGTCGGCACCATCTACCACCTCGCTGTCTATAGTGGCGCGGGCTGACTCGAGGATCGGCGTCTGCTTAGTCGGCGATTGCAAAGGTGTGACAATCTTGTCACCGCCTACTAGTATGGGGCTGGGCGCAATGATATTAGGGTTGAAGACCGGCCGACCTGGCAAATTGGCGTTGAATCGAGGGGGGCCGAGACGGTGAGGATTCTCGGGCGAGCCGGGATCCGGCGTATGGTGGTGCTCTGGTCCAATAATATCGACAGATACGGACCGTTGTGTGCGTGGTCGAGGATGATGAAGGCGGTGAGGTGCATGGTTGTGATGTTGGTGCTGCGGTTCACCGAGAGCCGAATCTGCTCCGAGAAGCATACTGGAGCTACCTGAAAACTGCTTCACACTCGCATCGTCACTCTCCAGACTGTATCGACGAGCTTCGTCCTCAGAGCTGCTCCCACTGAAGCTGGCCTCCAGATCTGTCCCACTCATCTTGCGCATTTCCCTCCACTCTGGCGTCGCTTGAATGTCTTTCCATTCTTGCGTCGTAGGTGTGAAGACCATGGCGGCAGCATGAGGATGAAGGTCGGGGCCGGCAGTCTCGGGACTATTACCTGAATGATGAAATGTAGGCGGAAGGTGAGTCTGGAGGAATTGATGATTCGGTGATAACGAAGCCGACAGGCCAGCGCCAGGAGTTGGTGGTCCTGGGCCATTCTGGGGTAAAGTGAGGTTACGTCGGAGGAATATAGGTGATGTCTGCATAGTCGGGGAGTGATGACCTGAGATAGGCGAATGTTCAGGCGACGTGGAGCGCGATCCGATTCGAGATGCAGGACGAGAATGCAAGTGGTGGTAGTAGCGAGCACTGCATTGTCAAGCGTAAGTTTCCTCGGCATGTCGTGAAGCGAGTGAAAGACTGACCTATTGTCCCAAACAGTTTCCTCTCCGTCTTCTGCTCCATCGCGATGCTGGCCTTCGCTAACGACCCTTTTCCAATCTCTGTTCCTCTGCCTATATTGATTCACATCCTCCGCCTCTTCCTCTTCGTCTTCATCTTCATCCAAATCGATGACACCGCGACCGTCTGGTGCGCTAAATCCAATCCCTATCGATGAGAGATCACTATGACTCTTGCTCCCTCCTGCATTTGAGCTAAGCTTGATCGCTGTCCCGCTCGAAGCTGCTCGGACGCGAGACATCAAGATACCTGAGCGATGTCGGCGGGGATTGGGTGGCGGTGGTATCGGCCAGTGGGGATGCTCGTGTCCGTGTCCATGATCGCGGCCGTGGCCATGGGTGTGGGTGTGATGGCGCTGCGACGATGGGCCAGCTTCACCGCGATCGAAATAGTCGCCCTGGACTACATCGCTAGGTGCGGATTGATGGCGCGAATGGGGTTGTGGAGGGTGCAGAGGTGGGGACAACGGGGTAGGTGGCTGCACTGATGTCCTATCATTGTTGCTCTCCACATTGTGTTTGGCAAAACTTGATGCTGCCCCCTTTTCGTCCTGAGGTGATGTCCCAAGGGGACCAGAAGACGGGCCGATGCCAAGGCTTTGCAGATCCGGCGCATGCAGCTCTAAAGCCGTGACAACCATCTTGCCACAATCGTAGGCTCAAAGCCTTGATGAGGATCAGATACTCTTGTCGAAGTCGAAGAAGTCGGAGGGGAGATTGTAGAAGGATAGCGACTGATTCGACTCGAACAAGTCCTCCCAGTCGTGAGGCACGTTCGATATGCGGTGTGTTCGCTTAAATCGACATCGAGTCGTCCGTACTGCGGCTGACCGCGATCGCAGGTCTGCTAGGCGAGGAACGCTCTTCGTCAGCACAGTTGGTATAGCAGAACGAGGACGAAGTGGATCAAGGATTGAGGATTGTTATTGTTAAAAGGATGAGCAGGGGAGGGTGGACACGCTGGGCCAGGGTGTAATCTAGCCTGAAGGTTTTGGTGGAGGTCCTGGTCCTTTCAGCCACGAGGGTGGACATGGAGGTGCAAAAGGGAGTTACGGGGGTGGATGTCATTAAAGGACGGACGGGGAGCGAAGTGATGTGATGGGAGGCGTACAGTGTAAAGCGTTGCTGCAATGCAGCTAGAGTAGGCACTTACAGTTGTCAGAAGATTGTCCGCTCGGCAAAGGCGGCGCGTCGATGATGCGGGCTTGGCCTCGTTGCACTTGAATCCAAGTGACGAACGATGATTCCTCTTGCTCGATGTCTCACAGCCAATGCACTGAGAAGCGAGTGATGAGGGAGAGATGCTATGTACACGTTGATCAAAGACGAATGGATATTGCAAGAGATGACGGCGTGAGTGCGATGAGGGGCGAAGACCGGATTGAGATCGGTGAATGGTGCATGGTGCACGGTGAAAAAGCGTTGAATTAGGCGGGAAGGGAAGCCCATTGTGTGGAGTACAAGTGGAGGTAAATTGCCCCATTATCATCATCCAAAACACTGCCTTCTCTTCCACGAATGCTCTGAAATGCATGGTCAGAGGGTTGTCATCCTACGGCTCATGCTTGAACACGGGACAGTAGGAGACAAGACGGATATGCATCGCCATAGTACAGAATGCACCATCTTGACTTCGCAGGGACTTTGAACATTTTAAGACTAGATCCTTTGGCACGTGCATGATCCCGACCATTGTCAGTCGACCTAGTACCTGGGACGTTCGTCGGCGTACGAGCGAGGAGCCCTCTCCTCGCGCCTTTCGTAACCGCCGCCACCCCTCTCGCGCTCGCTACGGTAGTAATAGTCACTGCGGGTTAGGAAATGCCATTGTTAAAAGCTCGATCCATGGGAAGATTGC